>VHKM01000827.1:0-200594 GCA_007210695.1 Neogobius melanostomus
AGGGTCTAACCAGGACTAAACCAGGGCTTAAACCGGACTTGCCAGGATACACCAGGTCTAAACCAGGACAAACCAGGTCTAAAACCAGGAATAACCAGCGTCTAAACCAGAGACTACACAGGGCTAAACCAGGACTAATCCAGGTACAACCAGGAACATAACCAGATTAAACACCAGGGACTAAACCAGGACTTAAAGCCAGGCTAAACCAGTCTAACCAGGCTACCCAGGGCTAAACGAGGACTAAATCAGGACTAAACCAGGGCTAACCAGGACTAAACCAGCTAAACCAGGGCCTAAATAAGGTCTAAACCAGGGCACCAGGTATAACCAGGAGCATAAACCATACTCAAAACCAAGGAGCTAAACCAGGACTAAACCAGGGCTAAATCAGGACTAAAACCAGGATAAACCAGGTCTAAACCAGGGACTAACAGGACTTAAACCGGGCTAAAATCAGGTACTCCTAACCAGAGGCCTAAAATCAGAGAACGAAACAGGCATAACCAGCGTCTAAACCAGACTAAAACCAGGCACTAAACCAGAGTCTAATAAACAGCTAAATCAAGGACTAAACCAGGCTTAAACCAGGTCTAAAACAGAGCATAAACCAGGTACAAACCAGGTAACCAGAGATAACCAGGGCTAAACCAGGGACTAAACCAGGGATAAATTCAGGTCATAAACCAGTACTAAACCAGGACTAACACCGACTAACCAGGGGCCTAAAACCAGAAGAAGGATAAACAGGACTAAAACCAGGACTAAACGGGCTAAACCAGGACTAAACCAGGACTAACCAGGGGTAACCAGGACTATAACAGGTCTTAAACGGGCTAAATCAGGGCTAAATTCAGGACTAAACCGGACCTCTCGCTAAACCAGGTCTAAACCAGGGCTACAGGGACTAACCAGGACTAAAACCAGGGTCTAACAGGGTAATCAGGACTACCAGGACTAAACCAGTCTAAACCAGGCTAAACAGGCCTAATCAGGACTAAACCAAGGACTAAAAACAGGTCTAAACCGGGCTTAAACTTCAGGACTAAACCAGGACTAACCAGGTCTAACCAGGGCTAAACCAGGTCTAAACCGGGCTAAACGGACAACCAGGGCTTACCAGGGCTAAACACCAGGGCTAAATCAGAGTCTAACCAGGACTAAACCAGACTAAACAGACTAACACCCAGCGCTAAACCAGGACTAAACCAGGACTAAACCAGGACTAAACCAGGAACTAAACAGGGCTAAACCAGGGACTTAACCAGGACTAAGGATACAACCAGGGCTTACCATGACTGAAGACTAAACCAGGGACTAAACAGGACTAAACCAGGACTAAACCAGGGCTTAACCATGACTAGACAGACAAATCAGGGATAATACCGGGACTCTAAATGCTGACTAAACCAGGGATAACCGTGACTAAACTGTCACTAAACCAGGGATAAACCGGGACTAAACTGTGACTAAACCAGGGATAAACCGGGCTAAACAGGGCTCAACCAGGACTAAACACGGGCTCAAACAGGAACGAACCGGGCCTAACCAGGACCTAAACCAGGACTTAAACATGACTAGACCTGGAACTAACCAGGATAAAACCGGACTAAACACAGGGACTAAACCAAGGACTACAACCAGGCTAAACAGGACTAAAACCAGCAAACCAGGACTAAACCAGGACTAACTTGGACTACAGGACTAAACCAGGACTAAACCGGACTAACCAGGGATAACCCAGGGCTAACCAGACTAAACCAGGACTAAACCGGGCATAAACCCAGTGTCTAAACCAGGGCTAAACCGGGCTAAACCAGGGCTATAGGCTAACAGGGCTAAAAAAAACCAAGGACTAAACCAGGGCTAAAACCAGGGCTAAAATAAGGTCCTAACCAGGCTAAACCAGGGTCTAAACCAGGGCTTAAACCAGGGCGACTCAAACCAGGCTAACAGGGCTAAATCAGGACGTAAACCAGGGGATAAACCAGGTTAAACCAGGGCTAAACAGTACTAAATCCAGGGTGTAATCAGGTCTACAGGCTAAATTTCAGGTCTAAACCAGGGCTAACCAGGACTAAACCAGGGCTAAACGGGCTAAACCAGGGCTCAAAATCACAGGTCTAAACAGGACTAACAGGACTAAAACCAGGGGACTAACCAGGGCTAAACCAGGTATAAACCAGGACTAAACCAGGGCTCTAAATCAGGACTAAACCTAGGATACCGGACTAACCAGGACTAAACGGTCTAACCAGGGCTAAATCAGGACTAACCAGACTAAACAGACTAAACTACAGCTCACCAGGACTAAGCCAAAATTAAACCAGGACTAACAGAACTAAACCAAGACTAAATCAGGACAAACTACAGCTCACCAGGGGCTAAACCAGGGCTAAATCAGTGTCTAAACCAGGACTAACCATGACTAAACAGGACTAACCAGGGCTAACCAGGACTAAACCAGGACTAAACCAGGACTAAGCAGAGGCCTAAAGAGGTGCTAAACCAGGGCTAAAGAGGGGCTAAAGCAGGCTAAAGAGGTGCTAAACCAGGGCTAAAGAGGGGCTAAAGCAGGGCTAAAGAGGGATAACCAGGTCTAAACCAGGGCTAATCAGGGACTTAACCAGAGACTAACAGGTCTAAACCAGGGCTAATCAGGACTAAAACCAGGGACTAACCAGGTCTAAACCAGGACAAACCGGTAATAGGACTACAGGACTTAAACCAGGTCTAACGGGCTAATCAGGACTTAAACCAGGACTAAACCAGGTCTAAACCAGGAGCTGTAAACAGGACTAACCAGGTAATAGTCTAACAGGGCTAACCGGTCTAACCTAGGGCTAAACCAGGGACTAAAACCATGGCCTAAACAGGCATAAACCAGAGCTAATCAGGTCTACCAGTGAAACCAGGACATAAACCAGGACTAAACCAGGGACTTAAACACAGGCTAAACCAGATTACAAACCAGGGCTAACCGATAAACGGACTCAAACCGGGCTAAAACAGGGCTAAACCAGGCTTAAAACCAGGAATAACAGGACCTAAACCGGGCCTAAACCAGGCCTAAACCAGGACAAACGGGCTTAAACCGGTAAACAGGACGAACCAGGGCTAAACCAGGACTAAACATGACTAACCATGACAGACTGGACCTAAACCAGGACTAAAACAGGGACAACCAGGACTAAACCAGGACTAAACCAGGGCTAACAGGACCTAAACCCAGGGCTAAACCCAGGACTAAACCAGGACTAAATTGGCCTACACCAGGACTAAACCCAGATAACCAGGACTAAAACCGGACTAAACCAGGGCTAAACCAGGACTAAAACCAGGGCTAAACCAGGTAAACACAAGGGCTTAACCTGGACTAACCTAGGACTAACTTGGGACTAACCAGACTAACCAGGACAATAAACCAGGGCTACAACCAGGACTCCAGAGGCTAACCTGGACTAACCGGTCTAACCAGGTCTTAACCAGGACTAAACAGGATAACTGGACTAACCTGGACTAAACCGGGCTAAACCTGGGACTAACCTGGATAAGCCTGGACTAACTGGACTAAACCTGGACAAACCAGGACTTAACCAGGGCTAAAACCAGGACTAACCAGGCTAACTGGACTAACAGGTTAAACCATCTAACAGGAACTTTAAACCAGGGGACTAAAACCGGACTAAACCCAGACTAAACCAGGCCTAACAGGACTAAACCAGGGCTACCTTGGACTAAAACCAGGTATAAACCAGGTTCTAAACCAGGCTAAACCGACTAACATGGCTAAACCTGGACTAAACCCAGGGCTAAACCTGGGACTAAACCTGGACTAGCCTGGCTTAACCTGGACTACCTGATAACATCTGGACTAAACTTGGACTAAACCAGGACTAAACAGGCTAACCAGGACTAAACCAGGACTAATTGCGACTAAACTTGAGACTAACAGGACTAACTGGACTACCATGGACTAACCTGGCTAACCTGCACTAAACCTGGACTTAACCTGGACTAAACCTGGACTTAACTTGGACTTAACCTGCCACTAAAACCTGGACTTAACCTGGGACTAAAGCAAGGCCCTAAACCAGGGCTAAAACCAGGACTAACCGGACTAAACTTGGACTAACTTGGACTAAACAGGATAACAGGATAACCAGGACTAACTTGGCTAACCAAGCTAAAACCGGACTAACCAGGGACTAAACCTGGCTAACCAGGACATAAACCGGACAAACCAGGACTAAACCAGGCTTAACCAAGGACTAAAACCTGGACTAACCAGGATTAAACAGGACTTAAACCTGGACTAAACCGGACTAAACAGGACTAACCAGGACTAAACCAGTGGACTAACCTGGACTAACCAGGCTAAACCAGGGCTCCTAAACCAGGATACCGCGGCACTAACCAGGATAAAACAGACTAAACCAGGACTTAAACCTGCTAACACTGGATAAACCAGGACTAACCAGGACTAATTGATTAAACCAGACTAAACCAGGTCTAAACCAGGACTAAACCAGGACTAAACCGGACTAAACAGGAACAAGCCTGGACATAACCAGGTCTAAACCTGGACTAAACCGGACTAAACCAGGGCGTAACCAGCGACTAAACAGGACCTCAAACAGCGTCTTAAACCTAGGACTAAACAGGGTCTAAACCAGGGACTAAACTAACCAGGACTAAACCAGGATCTTAAACAGGACTAAAGTCTTCTACCAGGCTTACCGGACTAACCGGACTCAACTAAACCAGGACAAACAGTTAAACCAGGACTATAATGGGTCTAAACCAGGGCTATAATGGGTCGTAAACCAGGACTATAATGGGTCTAAACCAGGGCTATAATGGGTCTAAACCAGGTCTAAAAACCCAGGCTAAACCGAGGGCTAACCAGGTCTAACCAGGGCTAATACCAGGTCTAACCAGGGTAAACATGTCTAAACCAGTGCTAAACCTTAGGTCTAACCAGGTCTAAACCAGGACTAAACCAGGATAAACCAGGTCTAAACCAGGTCTAAACCAGGACTAAACCAGGACTAAACCAGATCTAAACCAGATCTAACAGGTCTAAACCAGGTCTAAAAACAGACTAAACCAGGTCTAAACGCTAAACCAGGACTAAACCAGACTAAACCAGGTGTCTCAGAGAAACCAGGCTAACTTTAAACCAGGACTAAACCCAGGTCTAAAACAGGACGAAACCAGGTCTAAAACAGGACGAAACCAGATCTAAAACACGACTAAAACCAGGTCTAAACCGGATAAACCAGGCTAACCAGTAGGCTAAACCAGGACTAAACAGTCTAACCAGGTAACCATGGCTAATATAAACCAGGGCTAACCGGCTCTAAACAGGGCTATACCAGGACTAACCAGGGCTAAACCGGACTAACCAGGGCTAAACCAGGTTCTAAACCAGGGCTTAAACCAGGGACTAACCAGGTCTTACCAGGGCTAAACAGGGCTTAAATAAGGTTTAAACCAGGGGCTAAACCAGGTCTTAAACCAGGGCTAACCGACTAAACCAGGATAACCAAGGGCTAAACCAGGCTAATTAAGGTCTACACCAGGGCTAAACAGGTCTACAGCGGCTAAACCAGGACTAACCAGGGCTAAACAGGGCTAAACCTGGACTAAACCAGGGCTACAACCAGGGCTACCGGGTAAACCAGGACTAAACCAGGTTAACCTGGACTAAACCAGGACTAAACCAGGACTAAACCTGGACTTACCTGGACTAAACCTGGGACTTACAGTTCTAACCAGGACTAACCTGATAACCGGACTAAACCGAGGAGCTAAACAAGGACTAACCAGGGCTTAAACGGGAACTAACCGGGACTAACCGGCTAACCAGGTCTTAAACAGTCTACCGCAGGGACTAAACAGGATAAACCAGGTCTAACCGGACTAACCAGGACTAACCAGGACTCAACCAGGACTCACAGCGACTAACCGGACTTTAACCAGGCTAACCTGGCCTAAACCAGGACTAAAACCAGGAACTAAACCTTGACTAAACCTGGACTAACCTGGACTAACCGGACTAAACTGTATAAGCCAAAATAAACCAGGACTAAACCAAACTATACCGAGACTAAACCAGGACTAAACAGAACTATACCGAGACTACCAGGACTAAACTACGGCTAACCAGAACCTAACCAGGAATAACTGGATAAACCTGGACTAACCTGGACTAACCTGGACTAACAGGACTAACCTTGGGACTAAACCTGGATAAACCAGGACTAAACCTGGGACTAAACCAGGACTAAACCAGGGTAACCAGGACTAACAGACTAACCTAGATAAGCCTGACTAAAAGGTCTAAACCTGGACTTAAACCAGGAGGCTAAACCAGGACTAAACCTGACTAACCGACTAAACCTGGACTAAACCAGGTCTAAACCAGGACTAACCAGGGACTAAACCGGACTTAAACCAGGGCTAAAACCAGGACTTAAACCGGACTAAACCGGACTAAACGGACTAAAACAGGGCTAACCTGGGACTAAATCAGCGCTAACCAGGACTACCTGGATAAACCAGGACTAAACTGGATTAAACCAGGTCTAAACAGGACTAAACCAGGATAAACCGGACTAACCAGGGCTTAAACCGGGGACTAAACCGGACTAAACGGGACTAAACCGGGGACTAAAACCAGGGCTAAACTGACTAAACTGGGACTAAACCGGACTAAACCGGGACTAAACCAGGACTAAACCAGACTAACCAGACTAAACCACGACTAATCCAGGGCTAAACCAGACTAACCATGGACTAAACCTGGACTAACCGGACTAAACTTGGGACTAAACCAGGACTAAACCAGGGCTAAACGGGACTAAACCTGGCTAAAGGAGAAACTAAACCAGGACTAAAGGAGAACTAAACCTGGACTAAAGGAGAACTAAACAGGACTAAAGGAGAACTAAACCAGGAACTAAAGCGAAAGCTAAACCAGGACCTAAACCTGGACTAAACCTGGACTAACCTGGACTAACCGCTCAACCTGACTAAACCTGGACTAACCAGGACTAACTTGGACTAACCAGACTAAAGCCAGGGCTAAACCAGGACTAAAACCAGGACTAAACCAGGACTAAACAGGCTAAGCTGGACTAACCAGGTCTAAACCTGACTAACCAGGACTAAACCAGGACTAACCTGGGACTAACCAGGACTAACCTGGAGTAACAGGTCTTTTTAACCAGGACTAAACCTGACTAAACGGACTAAAAGGAACAAACAGGACTAACAGGGCTAAACCAGGACCCCTAAACCAGAGACTAAACCAGACTAAACCAGGGCTAACCAGGACTTAAACCAGGACTAACCAGGACCTAAACGGGACTAAACCGGGACTAACCAGGACCGTAACAGGACTAAACCAGGACCATACCAGGACTAAACCAGGGTTCATAACGGAACAAAACCAGGACCATCCAGGACATAAACCAGGACCATACCAGACTAAACCAGGCTAAACGGACTTAAACGGGATAACGGGACTAACCAGGGCTAAACCAGGACTAAACAGGGCTAAACCAGGACTTAAACCAGGACTTTAAACGGGTCTAAACAGGGCTAAAGCAGGTCTAACAGGGCTAAAGCAGGCTAAACGGCTAAAGCAGGCTAAACAGGGCAAGGGCGGGACTAAACAGGGCTTAAACCCAGGATAAAACCTGACTAAACCAGGACTAAACCTGGACTAAACCTGGACTAAACCGGACTAAAAACCTGGACTAAACCTGGACTAAACCAGGCTTAACCTGGGACTAAACCAGGGCTAAACTGGACTAAACCTGGATAACCTGGACTAAACCAGTACTAAACCTGGACTAACTGACTAAACCAGGACTAACCTGGGATAACAGGACTAAACCTGACTAACCCAGGGCTTAAACGGGGACTTAAACCGGGCTAAACAGGGCTAAACAGGACTAAACCGGGACTAAACCGGGACTAAAAACCGGAGACTAAACCAGGGCTAAACAGGGGACTAAACCAGGATAACCAGGGCTAACCGGGACTAAACGGACTAAACAGTCTAAACCAGGACTAACCAGGACTAACCAGGACTTAACCAGTGGTAAACCGGGACTAAACCGGGGACTAAACCGGGATAAACCGGGGAATTAAACCAGGGCTAATACCAGACTAACTGGATAAAACCGGGACTAACCGGACTAACCAGTACTAAACCAGGATAAACCGGACTAACACGACTATCAGGGCTAAACCGGACTAACCTTTGGATAAACCTGGCTAAAAGAGAACTAAACCAGGACTAAGGGAGAAACTTAACCAGGACTAAAGGAGAAACTAAACAGACTAAAAGGAAACTAAAGGAGAACTACACCAGGACTAAAGGAAGGACTAAACTTGGACTAACCAGGCTAAACCAGGGTACGGACTAAACCTGGACTTAAACCAGGACTAAACCTGGACTAACCTGGGACTACCTGGACTAAAAGGACTAAACCAAGAAAAGACCAGCACTAACACAGGAACTAAACAGGGAAAGACAGACATAACACAGGATAAACCAGAGAAAGACAGCATAAACCAGGACTAAGCCTGGACTAACCAGGTCTTAAACCTGGACTAACCAGGGACTAACCAGGACTAAAACTGGGACTAAACGACTAAACCTGGACATAAACCAGGTCTAAACGGACTAAACCTGGAACTAAACGGGACTAAAGGAGAAAACAAGGACTAACGGGCTAAACAGGACTAAACCAGGCTAACCAGGACTTAAACCGGGCTAACCGGACTAAACAGGACTAAAACCAAGGACTAAACCGGGGCTAAACCGGGACTAAACCGTGACTAAACCGGGACTAACCCAGGACTAAAACGGGACTAAACCTGGACTAAAGCCAGGACTAAACCTGGACTAAGCCAGGACTAAACCTGGTCTAAAACCAGGGGCTAAACCTGGACTAAAACCTGGACTAAACCAGGGACTAAGCCAGGGCTGTAAAGCGGGAGTAACGGGACTAAACCGGCAGCTAAACCAGGCAAAGGACAAAACAGGGCTAAACGACTAAACCGGACTAACCAGGGTAACCAGGACTAACCAGAATAAACCAGGAAAACAGGGACTAAACCGGGATTAAACCAGGACTAAACCAGGCTCTAAACCAGGACTAAAACCAGGACTAAACCTGGGACTAAACCAGGACTAAACCTGGACTAAACCGGACTAAACCAGGACTATAAACCAGGACTAAACCATGGACTAAACCTGGACTAAACCAGGACTAAACCTGGACTAAACCAGGACTAAACCTGGACTAAACCTGGACTAAACCTGGACTAAACCAGGACTAAACCTGGACTAAACCTGGACTAAACCAGGACTAAACCTGGACTAAACCAGGACTAAACCTGGACTAAACCAGGACTAAACCTGGACTAAACCAGGACTAAACCTGGACTAAACGGACTAAACCTGGACTTAACCAGGACTAAACTTGGACTAAACCAGGACTAAACCAGGCTAAACCAGCGACTAAACCAGGACTAAACCAGGACTAAACCAGGACTAAACGCTGGACTAAACCAGGTCTAAACCTGGACTAAATCAGGACTAAACCAGGACTAAACCTGGACTAAACCAGGACTAAACCTGGACTAAACCAGGACTAAACCAGGTCTAAACCAGGACTAAACCAGGGCTAAACCAGGACTAAACCAGGACTAAACCAGGACTAAACCAGGACTAAACCTGGACTAAACAGGACTAAACCTGGACTAAACCAGGACTAAACCAGGACTAAACCAGGACTAACCAGGACTAAACCAGGACTAAACCAGGGCTAAACCAGGACTAAACCAGGACTAAACCGGGACTAAACCAGGGCTAAACCAGGACTAAACCAGGACTAAACCAGGACTAAACCAGGACTAAACCAGGGCTAAACCAGGACTAAACCAGGACTAAACCAGGACTAAACCGGGCTAAACCGGACTAAACCGGACTAAACCGGGACTAAACCAGGACTAAACCAGGGACTAAACCGGGACTAAACCGGACTAACCGGGATAAACCGGTAAACCGGGACTAAACCAGGGCTAAACCGGACTAAACCGGGACTAAACCAGGTCTAAACCAGGACTAACCAGGACTAAACCAGGGACTAAACCAGGGCTAAACCAGGACTAAACCGGGACTAAACCGGGACTAAACCGGACTAAACCAGCTAAACCAGGACTAAACGGGACTAAACCGGACTAAACCGGGACTAAACCAGGGCTAAACCAGGATTAAACCAGGACTAAACCGGGACTAAACCGGGACTAAACCAGGACTAAACCAGACTAAACCAGGGCTAACAGGGCAACAGGACTAACCAGGGCTAAACCAGGACTAAACCAGGACTAAACCAGGTCTAACCTCTCGTGTGTTTTGTGACAGAGATTTCTGCGTCAGAGGAATCCGATCAGACGAACTCACCGTGTGACGTTTTCAGCTGAAGACAACGAGGTCCAGATGATTACTCTTTAAAAACCTTTACTACCAAAGAAAGAATTGGAGTTTATAAGATCGATGGAGATAATGAGCCGCGCGGTAACTATAGTGATCATAAAACACATTTCATTTTTATACAAATGATAAAGAAGTTTTCTGCATTTTCTCATTAATAATTATGTCATGGTCAGTTTTAGTAACATTGAGCCTTTAAACTTTTATGATTCAGATTTTTTCAGAGGTTTTATAATAATGTGCTGTTTTTAAAATAGCAGAAGTGTATTTTATTTCTGTTTTGTACAGTATTATTGTCAGTTCTGGTTGTTGTTAGGGATGCACCGATCCAACACTGGTATCGGATATCGGAGCCGATACTGGAAAAAATACGATATCAGGTATCGGATATTTGTAGCCGATACTGAACCGATACTTGGATCACCTAAAGTAAGAAAATGAATGAATGAGTGTTTGTATTTAGTTTATGAAATAACTGATGGAACATATTTGTAATGATCAGATCAATTTATGTGAGTTGTTTATATTAATATAATCTAAAGAGCGTTTCATAAACCTGAGGATATTTATTGTAGAAAAGTCCAGTAATTCTTGTCTAATGTTTTTCCATTACAGTTTATTAATAAATAGCCTATAATTGATAATTGATAACATCTCATTTGCAAGAAAAGATCAGACTGTATTGATGTCACACTGGAGAAAAGACGATTATTCACTTATTCACTTAGAGACACTTTTAATGAAGTCTCTTGTATCGGTTAATATCGGATATCGGCAGATACTCAAACCCCAGTATCGGTATCGGAAGCAGAAAAGCTGGATCGATGCATCTCTAGTTGTTGTAAAGATCTTTTATACATTGATTGAAAATCTGATGTAAACAAATGTTAAAGCCACATTGCGGAACATTCGATACGTCTCTAAACTAACCCTTGTGTCATCCTTTAATTTTCTTACGTTCGTTACCCTAGTGTACAAAAATGTACACGCTTTTCAAACTGCTATAAAAACCACATACTTTCATCTTTTTTCAAAACATTTTCACAAATTTGAAGATTCACTTCTCACCTTCTCAAAACTACCAAACATGTTGTTTATTTTGGGTTTTTAACCCTTTGAAGTTTGTGTTACAAACAACATAAAAACCTCATTATCTTTATAATAATGAATAGTACAGAGCTGGGGCTTTGGTGGATTTTCGGGCCTTGGATGTGTCAAAGTTGAGCCAAACATTGATTTGAAGCATTTGTAGTTTTTCTGTACTGGACGATTCTTTATGTCAAAATGTTCTTGTCTCCATTGACTTCCATTATAAAGAAATTCATGACTTTCAGTTTTCTTTGCTCTCCTATCACCATATAAAAGTCATATATTTTATAATGTCAGCATTTCATTTTGAAGAACAAGAGTCAGATTTAACATTTTGACTGTATTTTTCAGTTTGGACTTTGTTCCTATTGTCGGCAGGTGAATGAAATTGTGGTATTTTCCCATTAGAATATAATGGGGCCTTGGCAGAACCTGGGACTTTTCTGCCATAAAACTTCAGATTTTAAATCTCACTGCAATACAGGAAAAAAAGTAACATATCTGTGATGTCAGCGTTTCATTTTGAAGAAAATGAGTTGAATTTGACATTTTCACTGCATTTCAGAATGTTCCACTTTTCTAACATTGTACACAGATGCTGTATCTTCAGTCAGCTTATACTGAAGCTGTGGCCGAGGGAGAAACTATAGGATTTGTTTGCCTTTGTGTTTCCTATAAAATATATGAATAATTTTATTCATATATTATTATTATTATTTATTATTAAAATTAACAAGTGATTTATCGACAATAATGTTTAGTGTGAAGATTTTTACAGTTTAGAAATCTTAGGCACCAAAAAGCTCAGTGGGAGCGTCACAATCAGTGGTTAGTTTTGAAGCAGAAAAGTCTCATGTTTGTAAACCTGAGGGAATCACATGAATAAATCCAGACTGCAGCTCTTTGTCCAGGTTTTTTGTGTGTTGAGGTCACTTTGAGATGCTAATTAATATTTTTGCACAAAAAAACTCAAAAATGAGTTAGGCTCCACCCACTCCGCTCCTGTTATCACATAAACACAGAGTTTACAAACTGTAGAATATGAAACAACACTGGCCAACTGTCAAAAAAAAGTTGAAATTTATAAAATACTGTAAAAATGTCAAATTTCACTAATTTTCTTCCAAATGAAACCCTGATGTCACAGATTGAGTGATTTTATGCCGTATTTCAGTGAGATTTAAAAATGTTTTCAGGGTAAAGTCCAATGGAAATGCCTTATTTCCATTATATTCAATAGGAAAAAATACAGTGATTTGATTTATGTGTCAACAATGGGAATGAGGTCCAATCTGATGAAATTCAGTAAAAATGTTCAAATTCATTATTTTTCTTCCAAATGAAATGCTGACATTGTAAACAGTGAAGTTTTAAACGGCTCTGGAAGAGCAAAGAAAAACATGTGTTTATAATGGAAGTCAATGGGAATGTTTCAGTCGCTGACATTTTCAAATAAAGAATCGTCCACTACAGAAAAACTACAAATTCAATCAAATCAATTTTTGGCTCAAGTTTGACTCATCCAGGCCCTAAAATCCACCAAAGCCTCAGCTCTGTACTATTCATTATTATAAAGATAATGAGGTTTTTATGTTGTTCTGTAACACACACTTCAAAGTTTTTGTTTTGAAACTGGCATATAAAGGGTTAAAATCCCCAAATAAACAACATGTGTGGTAGTTTTGAGAAGGTGAGAAGTGAATCTTCAGATTTATGAAAATATTTTGAAAAAGTATGTGGTTTTTATAGCAGTTTGAAAAGCGTGTACATTTTTGTACACTAGGATAACGAACGTACAGAAAATGCAGATCTCCCATATAAAAGACATGAGAGAAAAACAAACACTGGATTCTGAAAATTTGGCTCGAAAGAACATTTTCTGCCGAAACCCATGTCTCGAGCTGCAACACAGACAAAATGGTCAGGAAATGAAAAAAAAAAATCTTGCAAAATGTACAAAAATGTACATAGGATAACTTAAGGGTTAAACGACTCCAAACATAAACGTCAGAATAAAGCGTTTGGAAGAGGACCTCATGTATTTAAACCTTATCTCCTCTACCTGCATCTCCATGGAGACGAGCAGGTGATGTTCCACAGTGTGGCTTTAAAGAAATCTTAAAAACTGGCTGATAATGTGACGGTACAGTCTGTCTCTGACTTATCTAATAATAATAATAATCTGACTGTGTGACCGTCTGTACCGCTTTGTTTTAATGTTTTTATATTTTTACATTTTATTATTTGTTTCTGATTTTGTACATTTACGTTAAAGAGCGGGTTTTCTGCTTTTTCCAGGTATTTGGTAATAATCTCCGACACGTCTTTATCGCTCTCTTATCACAATATGGATGGAAAACAGCTGAAACCATAGAAATAAAAAGGAGAAGTGGAGTTCCATCCTAACGTATGTGGACGGTTAGCGAGTCGACCAATCCGTTAGCTCAATGTATTTTTCCTATAGCCGTTAGCATTAGCCGTCAAACATCACAAATTATGAACGATCCAGATCTTTCTTATTTAGGTGAGGTTATAGCCTGGTTAGAAATCATTCATGAATATATTTTGATTAAACTTTAGATATAAATTAGCATATAAAAGTGTCCTCTTAGGTTACTGTTGTGAAGCTACGGCGGGCGTTTTCACTTCGCGATGAGAGGATGAAGCTTAACCAGAGATAGAGGTGGATACGTAGAACCCACTGGGGAAGACTCAAAGATCACACAAACATTACTCAAAGATGTGCGAGTGGCTCCAAACAGCTGTTTTTGACTAAAGAACAACATTGTAACGTGGAAAAAAGCTCAGAACAGTGGATTTTATACCCGGCCTTTAATAGATATTCACCGTCTCTACATGTAATCAGAGGTGTCGGAGTAGCCAAATATTTACTCAAGTAAAAGCAAAAAGTAACAACTACTCAAGTAAGAGTCAAAGAGTACTTGGTGAAAATACCGTTGAGTTATTTAAAGCAATGATTGGTGCAAGAAACATGAGCATTTTTAAAGTTTAGCATGAAGTTTTAGTGACTTGATGATTTAGAGTAAAATCCTCAACTATAAATACTGTTACTTCAAAATAGTAGTTTTGATTAAATTACTCTTAGAAGAAAATGTCTTCACAAAGTTACTTGAGTAAATGTACTTGAGTAGTTTCCGTCACCCTCCTCTGAATGTAGTCGGTCTGTGATGCTCGGTGGGATTTATAAAGATTAATTTTGCCTTTTGTTCAGTATTAGCTTAAAGTGAACGTCTCCTGCAGATGGGGCTTAAAAACAGTGTTAAAAACATTATTTTGGAGCCTTAAGTTTATCATTTTAAATCATGTCTCTGTAAGAACGAAATAGTAACAATGAAACACAGGAGAAAGAGCTGGTGAAGACTTTGCCTGGAGCTCCTCCTGCTGGCAGCTGTAGGAATAACTTAATAAAAAACAAACCTTCAGTTTTGATTCATTGATGTAATGTTGGATTAATATAATCAGGAAGTACAGAACGAGGCGCTGACGCTGTAGAAGAAGAAACGGCTACATTTAACAGCTTTGTCTGAGGATTAACTCAAAACAAAGTGAATGTGGTGAAATATTGAGGGAAAAAGCTCAGAAAAAGTGGATTTTGCAGGATATGTCCCTTTAAAGCTTTGTGAATGTTTCCATTTGCTTTGTGTTATGAAGAATAAATAAAAGTGTAAAACTAAATCACGTCTTGTTGAGTCTGTTATTGCCGTGGAGTTGTTTATGTCGTCACCAGAGGGGGCAGCACTGAGCTACTTTTATATCACATTATGACAAAGAGTTGCCTCATCAAAAAGGACTTTTATTCATCTGCTGCAGGCTCATCATCAGTGTTGCCACAAATTACTTCAATAAGTAATCCGACTACTGATTACTCCTTTAAAAAGAAACTGACATTACTGATTACTTAGATTTGACAGTAACTAAGTTTTATTACTTATTACTTTATTGTAGCGAGTTTTGTTTAGTGTTTACTATAGTGACATTAGTCTACTGTAGTTTGTGTATCTGACCACTAGCGGGCGCTACATTACTGCTGTTGATCGAGTCTGATTCACTTCAACGCTGCTCTTCACCTCGTGGTGCGGAATTTCCATGAAGATTACGGGCGTGTCTGACCTCATAGTTTCACTGACAGCAACTGCCTCCTCCTGTATTAGCTCTCTGCTGCCCCCTCCTGGTGGGACTCTCCTCCTCCTGTATTAGCTCTCTGCTGCCCCCTCCTGGTGGGACTCTCCTCCTCCTGTATTAGCTCTCTGCTGCCCCCTCCTGGTGGAACTCTCCTCCTGTATTAGCTCTCTGCTGCCCCTCCTGGTGGGACTCTCTCTCCTGTTTCTTTCTGTTCCTGGTGGACTCTCCTCCTCCTGTATTAGCTCTCTGCTGCCCCTCCTGGTGGGACTCTCCTCCTCCTGTATTAGCTCTCTGCTGCCCCCTCCTGGTGGACTCTCCTCCTCCTGTATTAGCTCTCTGCTGCCCCTCCTGGTGGGACTCTCCTCCTCCTGTATTAGCTCTCTGCTGCCCCCTCCTGGTGGGACTCTCCTCCTCCTGTATTAGCTCTCTGCTGCCTCCTCCTGGTGGGACTCTCCTCCTCCTGTATTAGCTCTCTGCTGCCCCCTCCTGGTGGGACTCTCCTCCTCCTGTATTAGCTCTCTGCTGCCCCTCCTGGTGGGACTCTCCCTCCTGTATTAGCTCTCTGCTGCCCCTCCTGGTGGACTCCTCCTCCTGTATTAGCTCTCTGCTGCTCCCTCCTGGTGGGACTCTCCTCCTCCTGTATTAGCTCTCTGCTGCCCCCTCCTGGTGGGACTCTCCTCCTCCTGTATTAGCTCTCTGCTGCCTCCTCCTGGTGGGACTCTCCTCCTCCTGTATTAGCTCTCTGCTGCTCCCTCCTGGTGGGACTCTTCCTTTTAGCTCTTCTGCTCTCCTGGGGACTCTCCTCCTGTATCAGCTCTCTGCTGCCCCCTCCTGGTGGGACTCTCCTCCTGTATTAGCTCTCTGCTGCCCCCTCCTGGTGGGACTCTCCTCCTTCTGTATTAGCTCTCTGCTGCTCCCTCCTGGTGGGACTCTCCTCCTTCTGTATTAGCTCTCTGCTGCCTCCTCCTGGTGGGACTCTCCTCCTGTATTAGCTCTCTGCTGCCCCCTCCTGGTGGGACTCTCCTCCTCCTGTATTAGCTCTCTGCTGCTCCCTCCTGGTGGGACTCTCCTCCTCCTGTATTAGCTCTCTGCTGCCTCCTCCTGGTGGGACTCTCCTCCTCCTGTATCAGCTCTCTGCTGCCTCCTCCTGGTGGGACTCTCCTCCTCCTGTATTAGCTCTCTGCTGCCTCCTCCTGGTGGGACTCTCCTCCTCCTGTATTAGCTCTCTGCTGCCCCCTCCTGGTGGGACTCTCCTCCTGTATTAGCTCTCTGCTGCCCCCTCCTGGTGGGACTCTCATCCTGTATCAGCTCTCTGCTGCCCCCTCCTGGTGGGACTCTCATCCTGTATTAGCTCTCTGCTGCCCCCTCCTGGTGGGACTCTAAGTTTGACTGAGCTGTGCTGCAACTCCACGTTTCTTAATGTGATGTAGAGTCTTTGAAGCTCGATAACACTTTGTTTTCAGCACAGAGTGAACAGTGAACTTTAAAATTGTCATCTTTATCCAACACAAACTCAAATAGTGACTAGTCAGTATTTCCTCTCTCTCCTCCTGTTTACATTTGTGCCGTGGTCTTCAGGCTGAAAACATAACGTGTCAAGAATAAAGCAAATTTTCCAAAGGAAAATGACAAAATAGTAACGCACTGTGACTTTGATAAATAACTTTAATTAGCGCTACTTAGTAGCACATTAACTGTCCATGAGTTTTTTTCCCACTGTTATTTAACCAGGAGAGTAAAGGCTGTAAGAATTTTGTTCTTACAAAAACAAAATTAAGTAATTTTTGCCTTGTAACCATGGAAATGTCTTCATTTACAAGATGCTCTCCGAGGCAGCAGAGGATCATGGATCTATAATAAAACAGTCCAACACCACAGATCGAAAGAAGAGCCAGTTTATTACATAGACTTTGACAGTTTGAAACATTTGCACATTTTGGAAGTTTTCTATATGGTGTTTCACAGATAATAATCTCACGGACTCCGGAGGAGAACATTACATTCAGAGAAATCTCAAAGTGCCACAAATGCAGACGAACAAAGAAGCACAGGGAGAGGCTTCACCGTCCCGTCAGAGAGTCGGCGAAGCACAGGGAGAGGCTTCACCGTCCCGTCAGAGAGTCGGTGAAGCACAGGCACAAACACAGAGAAAGGCTACGGTCCGTCTCTAAAACATGGGGCTTCACAGACCATTTCAGAGCACCCCGTTCCAAAAGACACACAAACTATTCCACGTTCTGTTCATAAATCTACTGTCGGGAAGTCGGTTTTGTGTTGGTTTTCTAAACTAAGAACAGGCCGCGCTCACGTTAAAGTGTCGAAGTCTCAGTGGAGGGAAGGGGCCGATAAAACACTATGGATGAAATGTGCAAATACCTCGTAACAAAACGTTTTCATTCTTTAAATAAAAACATGAGCAATCTGCAAACGTGCGCAAGAATAGAGCAACCTGGCGATGAAACAAGTAGACAATGAAACTAGGACTGACGACAAATCAAGGCGCTGCAGGTGAAGAGGGAAAAAGTAAATGTAGAGATATCAGTTTGAAACGTAAGCTGTAAATTACTGACATTACTGCACAGTGGCTCAGCGGTTAGCGCTCGTACTCCCCCTGTCAGCGTAGGATTCCCCTACCACAAAAAAAAAACAGGTCAGGATGAATGACGTGAGGGAATGAATGGTGGCGCAGCTGCGTGCAGTCGCTCTTCTGTCAGTCTGCCCCAGGGGAAACTGTGGCTACATACGAATGAAAAACAAATCCCCTACACCAGCGAGTCCCAAAGTCCGGGGCTGCAGTCGGCTCCAGTAACGGCCTTCTTTTGAGTCCAGGATCCTCCAGCCAATCAGATTGTTCTGGGTCCACTTGACCTTTTTATTCCATAACCTTCAGGATCTTTTCAGAAGTTCTAAATGACTGTTGCTGTGTCCCGCCTCAGCAGTGATGGCCCTGCTTATGCAGCTCAAGCGGAAGACCAACAAAATGTCCCAGCTCTGAGCCGGAGGGTCCTGGACCCAAATGAAGCCGTTCCTGGAGTCGACTGCAGCCCAGTAACCATCAGAAACAAAGGCCTCATCTCCTTGAGCCACAGAACGGTCCGTCTGGACTTTGGAGAGAGACCAAACAGGGGACATTGAAAAGTGAAGAAAGTTTATTCTCTGATGATGTTACAGAGAGCATCCCTCAGACCAGGGGTGGAGAACCTCAGGCCACAGGGACCATCTGACCAGGCGCCCAAGGCTTTGTTCATATTTAATATAGTATAGATCAGGGTCATGTGATTTTAGGTGACGTGCCGCGCGGCAGTGACTGACTTGATTGACAAGTGCTGCATCATGGCAACTTTTAAGAAAAGGAATGTGGATCTTATTCCAAGAAAAACTGACAAATGATTTCTTCTTTGTCAAAGTGAAAGGCCAGTGTGCCTCGTATGTGTCGAGGGGCTGCAGCGATGAAGAAGCAAATCTCAAGCGCCATCACACCTCGAAACAAATGAATGCTCTTTGTCGGAGTCTTGGGCCCTGCAGCAGTTTTCACAAGACTGACCCGAACTTAGAAAAGCAGCTTCGAGTTCATCACCATCACTGCAGCGACATCAGACGCCTCGACAAAGATAAACAAATCCAACCACCGCATTATGTGAGTCTGACAAAGAAAAGATGATCCTCCAGACCATCAGTCCTACCTCAGTGTTGTGTGAACTCTAGAATGTTTGTCGCTCAGTTGTAAGGCTCTTGGAGATTTTCATAAAAAATATTTGGCCCTTGATGTAAAAAAGGTTCCCCACCCCTGCCTTAGACTGAGGGCCTCGTCTGTGGGAACCTCTGGTTATTGGGCTGCAGTCGGCTCCGGCTTTAATGTGGGTTGAGGATCCTCCTCAGCGGACCTTAGCATCAGGACAAAGTCATGACAGAGAAAACCTGACAGAAAATGACCTTTTAAAGTCATGTGGTCCTAAACAGACTATTTCAGTTCATTTGCCGTTTTCAATAAAACGTTCGCTCAAATACTTTTGTCTCTCTCCCTTTTCTTCTCATTGCAAATTCAAGTTCTGTTTGGAACCTTGTTAAGATCCAGCCATGAAAATGTTTTAAATTGTTCTTAACCTCTTGACCCCCCGCCTTAACCAAGCACATTTTCTCCATTTCGGCTTTACCCAAATCTAAAAGCTTACAGCCTCAAGGCCAGTGTGATGCCTCATTCGAAAGCGAACACCTATAAAACTGATTCTAACTTTATTGTTGCATTGTCGTGTTTTTGTGTGGTTTTTTTTTGTTGCTTTTGTATTGTGTTATTGTTGCTTTTCCGGGCAGGTTTTCGACGCTCTTTTGTTGCTTCTTTGTGGCTTTTTCATCACTTTTTAGTTCTTGTTTTTATCCTTGTTTTGTGTTGCTATTTTGATTCTTTTTCCACCCCAGAGGCTTTTAGATTTGGCTAAAGCCAAACTGGAGAAAACGTGCTCGGTTCAGGTGGGGATTAAGAGGTTAAACTTTTGATCAGGACTTTATGTCACAAAATAAAACCATACATTTAAACCTGGCTCTGTCCATTATTTAGATTTTGTCGCTGACACTTAAATCAGAAAGTGACAGAAAACAACACATTTTTGTCTCATCGTTTTGTCAGTAATCTACAGCGAAAGCTCAAATTTAAATCTCCACATTTCCCTTACTCACCTGCAGAGTCTCGCCTTAAGTTAATCTGCGTCAGTTTGTGTTTCATGTGAATAGATCGAGTCATGAATTAAAACATCTGCATTTAAAAAAAGCACATTCTTCCTCAGCCTTTGTCCCGTCCCTCCACTTGGGCGTTAAACGATAGGTCCATCACGACGTGGCTCCGCTGTACCAACAGACCCGGTAAAGTGACATAAGAGACACCAATACTGAGTGGAGTATAAATAGTTTGGGGAGATCACAGTTACAGAGCAATGTCAGCGCCCCCTGTGGGTGAAAAAGAAGCTCTCGTCCAGTGAAACGAATGAGCAGAGATCGACTGGGAGCTTCTCGTTTACGTCTGGAAAAGTGTTTTGTGAGTTGCATTTATTTGACGTGATCTGTGGCTTCGCTGTGATCTTTTGTTTGGTTTATAAAGTCATTACAGCTTTTATTCTGAGCCTTTTAAATTGTTAATAAATCATATCACGAGAGCCAAATATCTGCGGGTCATTCATAAAATATGCAAAATCGACCACTGGGCATTTTGATGTAAAGTCAGTTATAATATACACTTCCGTTCAGGGCCGGCCCAAGCCAATTTGGCGCCTTAGGCAAGTTTGAACTACTGCGCCCCCCCCCAAAAAAAAAAATTACTGGAAAATAAGCCATTAATATTAATTGATTACTTTCCATTGAAATTTCTGTGTGTTGATGCACAAAGCCTTTATCTGAATTTTTTTGACCAAAATAACATTCTATTGGCCTATAGTTTTTTTTATTTTTTATAGTTTTTCAATTATTATTTTGATTATCATTGTTATATTATATTACATTTATCTAATCATAAAAAAAATTAAATAAAAAACAATCAGAACATTTGCTTCATGAAACGAGCACAGCAGTTCTATTGGAGGAGGAACCTGCACTTCTGAAGTAAATGTACAGATTTTCACCTCCCTGAAGGCGTAGAACAGGGGTCCCCAACTGACAGACCTGGGTCCAGATCCGGACCCCAAAGCCTTTCCTTCTACTCAATATACTTAATATCTCAGGCTGAATTACCGTATTTTCTGGACTATAAGTCGCTCCAGAGTATAAGACGCACTAGTCAAACATTGCCTGATGAAGAAAAACACCACAGGCTGAATAGGCGTACGGTTTGCTAACGTAACACATTGATGGTTAGCTACATGAAGCATAAACAAACTTAAGAGGAGTCTGGTATGTTAACGTCACAAACAGTTCAGATAACTATAGCATAAAGAACAAACCAAACTCTCCATCTCACTCCAAATCAATCGCTGAGCACGGAGGCGTAACTGCGCCGCTAACAAGCCTCTCCCGGCAGCACGTTGTTTAAGCTCCCATTTCCAAACTCGTTCCTCTCGCTGTGGCCGTCGAGCTTTCAGCCCGTCATTAGCTTTGTTTGTTTTCTTCATTGCAGTAACTTCCGCTCTCTCACTCACTCCAAACCTTCTTTCTGCTGCGCCATTAGCCTGCAACGCCCTCTAGCGGCGTGTGAAAGTATATATTTGACATTTAAAAAAAGAAACAAAAAAACTCATATATTAGTCGCTTTGGAGCATAAGGTGCGTCTTATTGATGAAGACGGCAATCCGGGTATTCATCACGTATCCCCCTAGTTACAACTTCCGCCATATTGACGTCATAGAAGCTGTTCCAGTAAATCCTATGGGCGTCTGTGCAGCAAACGCACGAAAATGCTATTTAGAGGCAGGTTGCACCAAAGAAAATCACATGAACTGTGGTAGTTTCTAAGCGTGTTCCTACAAATGCATGTTTACGTTGTAAACGGCTTCACAGACCTGTAAATGAAGCTTTTTCTCCCCGCATGGTCTGAAAATTGTGAAGCAAGTGCCTATGGTAAGGTAAAAATGTCCATTTCGTGGCATTTATATAATTTCTGATGTTTCTTCATAATAAACAAATTATTAGATGACGTTTAGTGGCTGTTGGAAGTAAACCCAACCCACAATTAGCTAAAATGTTTCAACTTTTATATGTTAATTTTATTATTAACCATTTCATTAATGACTTCTAACTAGGCTTTGGCTTTATCTTAATGAGGTCGATGCGTTGACAACAGCTGAAAACATCTGCATTGTTCATAATTTGCGATGTTTGATGGCTAAATGCTAATGCTACATCAGAATAATAAACTGATCAAAATACAGAGTTCTCAACGTTTCCCAGAGTAGCCGGCTTAAAGGGGGGTATTATGTAAAATGGACTTTTTCAAGCTTTATATCATGTTATGTCATTCCCTCATTAAACACATGCCTGGAGTGTTGCCTTGGTTCATTCACATATTTTTGAGTAATCAGTAAAAACTTAGACGGCAGCCATTTTAGGTGTAGCTATGCCTTAGTCCTCCTAGGAACGCCCCCACCTCCTGGAGACGCCTCTGGACCTTTCGTCACCAGCCAAGCCACCAACCACTGCTCCTCAACTCAGCAGAGCTCCCTCCCCGCACAGTAGTGTTGTTTAGATGCCACAGCAGTGTGCTGAAGGGGGCGTGTCGGAAAGCTTCTTAAAGAGACAGAGGCCTATTTCAAGACGTTCAGTACAGCCATTTTGAGAGAGCAATTTTATTCAAGGCAGTTATTTTAATTTACTGCATATACAGACCAACAGAAGGTTACGTCATCATTGTAGTATGCTATAGACTGGTGCTATGTGATTGAAAAAAGCATAATACCCCCTCTTTAATAACTCTTTCTGGACGTAGTACGTCATCTGTCCTTTCTATGTTTAGTCGTATAAAGCGTAAAATGTAAAAGCTACGAAGCCTCAAAGCTGCTTTATAGTCAACGGGGAAGTCTAACCCCTTGTTCCGGATTGTCACGTGGTTCATGACGTTATGCCGTCTTCATCAATGCTCTGAAGGGACTAATATATGATTTTTTTTTTCTTTTCCAGCCAAACTATGAAAAAAAGAGCGACTTATAGTCCGGAAATACGGTAATTATTTAAACAATATTAATAACATTGAAATAAAATGGCAAAATGATTGATTCATTGATCAGCTCTGCTATGGAAGGAGACAAACTGAGCTCGTGTTTTACATTTTTAAGAGCAATTACTGCACATGTCCGGACCCTGGACATATGTCGAAAGTTACAAAAGTAAAGTTTGTGGACCTAGAGCGGGTTTAGTCGGGGACCCCGGGCTCGTTTGAAAGCTTGAAATGTCTCATTTCCAACACAAAAGACCACAAGTCTATTCATTTCTGTTCCAAAGTCATGTCAGAAAATCTGCAATGTTACAGATAGGGGGAGCATGGGGTTCAATACTTAATGCGCAATTTGGCGCCCCCTCCAGCAGATGGTGCCCTAGCTGGCCACCTGGGTCGCCTATGCCCAGGGCCGGCCCTACCGTTCCAGGTCCAGGCCAGTTCTATAGCTTCTCTAGTCAGCACAGCAGTTTTCAGCAGTGCAGCATAATTGAGGGGTTTCTCATCATCAATAACGAACCATTAGAACACGGTCGAAAAGAAAAGGAGCTGTTTTCACCCAGAGGGGGCGGGGCCTCGGGAAAAGCGCCCGGACGTGGCTCCGTCTGTCGTGTATTCCAAAAGAAAAGCCACAAAAGTCGATCATCTACATCAGTGAGGTCCAGGTTCTCAGACGCTACAGGAGGACGGAGTCGATCCACGTCAGTCCCACTCCATCTTCAGTTTATGTAAAAATATGATGCAACAGTTTTCATAACACCGGCGTCTCTGATAAACTTTAGCAAGTCGAAGGTTTATTTGAAAATCATTTTGCTAAAACATTTGAATTTATAACACAAACCCTCACAGAGTTCAGTGGTGTACTTGTGGGTGTTCGGTCATTTTCAGCTGATGAAATAAAAATCTGCACTGCCGGGAGTGGAACACAGTTTAATGGAACAGCTGAGGCTTATGTGTGGAAGAAAAAAATCTTTATACATTTTGCTGGTGCGGCTTATATTCATGTGCACTAGTGATGCGCGGGGCGGGTCATGGACTTCTCCTTAGATCGCGGGTCGGGGCGGGTCGAGTAATTTAAAAAAAATCAGAATCAGAAAAGGGTTTTATTGCCATTGTTTGAGAACAGGTTCACAAACTAGGAATTTTTCTCAGTGCAGACGTGCAACATAAAACTCAGATTTAATGGTTGCGGGGGCGGCTTATAAAAATAAAAACAAGGTTGCGCGGCGACACGGGAGAACCTGCTCCAAATGCGGGACCCGCGGGCTGAAAAACACTCTGACCCGCGCATCACTAACGTGCCCTCAATGGTCCGGAATTAAGGGAAATTTGTTTTGGAGCGAGAAGATACCGGTCCCTCGTCTCGTGTTCAGGAGGAAATACGTGTTTTTCGTCTGGCGAATGGTTGTCGGATCTTTGCTCAGTTCGTAGCGAGTCTCCGGTACAGAGGTCACATTAACCGAAGCTTCTCCGTCATTTATGGAATATTTTTAGAAGATTTTAAAGGCCGTCCGTCATTTTACCGGATTGAAAGTCGTAATGAAAGTCTCTAAAGCGCACATCACTGTTTAACACCGCATGGTTTGCCTTTTATCCATCATGAATTGCTCTCTTCAGACGGGGGTCTTCCCTGCTGCCTTTAAAAGGGGCGGTGGTGAAGCCCCTGTTGAAGAAGAGCAATTTGGACTGTAATGATTTTAACAATTTCAGACCGGTATCCAACTTTTTTATCCAAACAATTTTTAAGCAAAATTTTAGAAAAACTTGTTTTTACCCAACTTAGTGATTTTATAAATGCACATAACGTCCTTGAGAAATTCCAGTCTGGCTTTAGGGTAAACCACAGCACCGAGACGGCCCTTTTAAAGATTTTAGATTAAATTATGATTTTAAAAAGTTGACCGTGTTGGTTCTACTGGATCTGAGCGCCGCCTTTGATACAGTCGACCACACTATTCTTTTAACTTGTTTAAAACACATCGGCCTCTCTGGTGCTGTCCACAAATGGTTTACATCCTACCTCACAGACAGGACATTCATGGTGAGTGGGGATACCTGCTCCTCTAAGGTCCATAAAATTACATGTGGCGTGCCCCAGGGTTCGATTTTAGGGCCAGTGCTTTTTAACCTGTATATGCTCCCTCTTGGTGATGTCATCAGGAGACATGGAGTCAACTTTCATAGTTACGCTGATGATACACAGTTGTACATCTCCATGTCTCCTGATGACACCAGGCCAATGGACGCACTTTTTAACTGCATTTTAGATCAAATCCTGGATGGCAGAAAACTTTCTCCAGCTTAACCAGGACAAAACTGAAGTTTTAGTCATCGGTCCTGAGGCCCAGAGAGAGAAACTTTTACCCAAACTACAGTCATTGTCTTTTAATCCTTCCCCACAGGTGAAGAACCTGGGCGTGATTTTTGACTCTGAGCTGACGTTTATTCCACACATTAAGAATATCACAAAGATAGGTTTTTACCATCTAAAGAACATAGCCAGAGTCCGCCCCATTCTCTTTCGGGCCAACACGGAGACGCTGATGCATGCTTTTATCACCAGTCGTATCGACTACTGTAATGCCCTGCTTTCTGGTCTTCCCAAAAAGAGTATCTCAGGTTTACAACTTTTACAAAATTCAGCAGCTCGTGTCCTGACGAAGACCAGGAGGCGGGACCACATTACACCGGTTTTAGAGTCGCTGCATTGGCTCCCCGTGTGTTTCAGGATCGATTTTAAAGTTCTTTTAATGGTGTTTAAATGTCTTAATGGTCTTGGTCCTTCTTATCTTTCAGAACTGCTTTAACCTTATGAACCTTCACGGCCCCTTCGCTCCTCTGGCAGGGGTCTCCTAGTTATCCCTAAAGTCAACAGAAAGACTCACGGCGAGGCGTCTTTCCAATATTATGGCCCTCGCCTCTGGAACGACCTGAGGAGGAGCTCAGGACCACAGAGAACGTTCATGTCTTTAAGAGCAGGCTCAAGACCCACCTTTTTAGTTTAGCTTTTAACTAATATTTATTTATATTAACTTTATTTATCTGTTTTAGTTCTATACAATTATTTCTTTAGTTCCACTCTTTTTATTTATTTATTTATTTATTTTTATCTTGTGCTATTCCACACTTTTAGCCGAGTTTTAGCTGTTTTTAATTTATCTTTTATTTTTATGTTCTCCCAGTGTTTCCTCTGAGGGAGCCCTCTGCCCCGGGAGTGCTGGTTGGCTGTGGCCGTGCGGGCGCTCTCCTGTGGGTGCCTGGATGGAGGTTGGACGTCTCTCCTACACCTCCTCCGGGCGCCCTGTGTTGGCGCTCTGTGGCCGATGGGCTGCTCCTGGTGCAGACGGCTCCTTGGATGGTGTTTCCTCTCTCGGTCCATCTGTATTCAGCCTTATGTCCCCACTTTATGTCCATTTTACTTAAGACTTTTAACAACTGGGCTGTCTGTATGTATATGTGTCTGTGTGTCTGTGTGTGCGGGTGGGGTAGGGGAGGTGGGGTTGTTGTTATTTATGTATATTTGCTGGTGGGGACGATTTTCATGATTTTTAAGCACTGTAAAGCACTTTGTGTTACATTTTGTATGAAAAGCGCTTTATAAATAAAGTTTGATTTGATTTCCATTTCGCACGACAACTAAACAGCTTTTTAGAGCCACGATGGATCTCACGTCGCCCACTGTTTCTTAAACATTACGTTAAAATCGAGCAAATGCAAATAATAAGCTCTAATTTGCATTTTTAAAAGTGTAATATGAGCCTTAAAGAGCAACTAAACACCAAATCAAGTTTTTTTTTACTGATAAACTGTCTCAATGTGTTGTCCACTGGTCCCTGACATTATTTTGACATTATAGCACAAACATGTGTTAAATCCTAACTTTGGCCTGAAAACGAATGGGTTGCGCCCCCTTCAGGGTAAGCTCTGCTACTAAATTAGAATTTCCTGATTGACTGGAGACGTGTCCACGGCCTCCACAGAACGTCATAAGCCGCACCAGCTCCACACATCGTCACTCACCCGCCGCATGTCACCCCCAAACTTCAGAGACCGCCTCTTTCGCGGCCATTTTTGACTTTTGTTTGTGGGTGGGGAAAGGCTTAGGTGCTCTTTAATCTTGAGATGACGCTCTGAATAAGTCGTCCTCCTTTGAGACTTTTACGCACGAGTTTTAACACTTTTCTGTTACAAAGTTCATGTTCCAAGATTCTGTTCAGATCAAGTTTAGTTTACATTCACATTATTTCCCAACATAAATAATAGGTTTCTTTAAAAAATGCATAAAATGAGAGACTAATTTAGGTTTCTCGTGATTGTCTGAAGTGTCCTCCGTGTAAATAAGACGAGCCTTTATCAGAGACGCCGATATTGGTCAGGGTTTGATCTGTTTACAGCGTGTTTCATGACGTGGACGAGGTTACTGTATACAGTCCATGACGTGTATCTGCAGCGTGTCCATGTCCGGAGCCTGGTATTTGCACTTGGGGCAGCAGAGGTCGGGCAGCTCCTCCGAGGCCGAGGCCTGGTCCGCTCCCGACGACAGGCCCGGAGCGCGGAACGAGGCCGGAGGCGCCGTGTTGAACGGGAAAACTCCTGAGACACAGCAGAAAGTGTTACCAGAGTTCATCTCGCTTTAGTCTTCTGATAAAAACGTAGCTTTACCTGGGGCCTGGGGAATGTGCGAGGCTCGTGCAGGGAAGTCGTCCAGGTGCCGCTGCTTCATTTCCTCGATCCGTGCGCTGAAACACAAGTATTTATCGAGTTATGGAGGTTTTTCGGAGTCACTGGTTCTCAACCTTTGTCCCTCTGGGGACCCGTCGGAAAGAGCTCTAGGGAGAAGTCCTGTTTGTGGAACTTAGACGGCTGATGCCAATAACGAAAAGGGATCGGACTGAAATGTAGTCATGATTATCTTAGTCAAAATATTTATGCCATATTTGCCTATGGTTTAAAAAGTCACTGAAACTACAGAATGATGGGGATTGGACAATTATTAAATATTCCTCTTCATTGTCTGCTGTAAATGTCATATTGAGTGAGACATAAAGTAAGTATTAAAAGGTTCTATATCATGCAAAATCAACATTTGGGAGCTTTTGAACATGTTATGCTATTTCCTGATCAGTGTGTTTTTGGCTTCATTGACGCAGTTCTAAACAATCCTCCTGAATCCTGTGCCCGTGTGATGTATTTTATGTCAGAGTGTCAAACAGGAAGTGCCCGACGTCTGTAATGTAACGTGCCCCCGACACGTCTGCGCTGCCCCTGCAGGGAAAACAAACGCACCCCCTGAGCGTCTGAACAGAAGTCATTTTTTGCAGTGAAAGTTGTGAAGACGGAGCTCTTTCTAACCTACTCTGGACAGCTGTTCTTTTTTCTTACCTAAGGATAATGTCGCGGAGAAAAGCTCGTTTGAGAGGACAGGACTTTATTCAACCTTCCTAAAGAAGTGTCCGCTCGCCAGAAGTGGGAATTTCTCTCGGGAATTCAGCAACTATCAGCTAAAATAATATTTGTCTGTGACCGTCACTGATGTTTGGTGAACCTTGGCCAGAATCAAAGTGGATTCACTTTTATAACCAACACGAGTCCCATAATGGAAACACCCGATGGAGCGGCCGGTGAGTCAATCAAAACACGTGTTAGCCATTTATGAAGCTGTTGCAGATGTCAACTCCTTATAACTGCATTGTGAAGTAACTTCACTTAATGCTGCGATATTTATATTTCTTTTACTGCTAATGTTGTGTGGGCGGGATCAACTCAGGGAGAGGGCGGAATTAACTGAATCCAAGTATCTTCCGGGTTTAAAAAATATCTCCAGAAAATACTTATAATTTCTCACAAAAATTAGTTCTCCATAGCGTTAGATACAATATATCATATAAATGCCTATAGTTTACTTTGGAATGGTTAAAGTAGCAGGATACAGATCCTTTAAAAAGGCACACTGTGGACTATACTATTGTTATCAATACAAAACATGCAGCTAATGAGCAGCTCGACACAGAAAATGCTATTTCTACGTACCCACTCCCGGTAAAGTTGTCTGATGGATTTAATGATTATCTTCTAGCCCGATAATAAAAAAATGTGGCGATTGATTAACCGCCACATTTTTTAATCGCGATTAACAATATTATTATTTATCGTCCCATCTCTAGGTCTGACGTCTAGAGGTCCACCGGTATCGCGGTGAAAATGGGTCACACGTTTGAACCTTTTTAGGGGAGTAACGGTTCAGCGCTACATGGTGCAAGAACAATATAAAAAAAAAATATATACGTTGGTTTTGAAATAAAATAGCCTCATCATTAGCAGTATTTATAGTCTGGAATGAAATTGGCAATGTTTTCCCTGTTTTCAAAGCTGCTTTAGAATAATTTGTGCCCCTGGGTTCACAATGCAAAACAAAATCTAAAACAAAGAGACAAAAGCCTGACACTAACGCTTCAAAAATGTGACAAACATGGCGACAATGCAACGAAAACATTACAATCAGTGTCGTAGGTCACGTTTGTTATTTTCACATAATAATTATAATTATCCGTCGTAAACATGGACAGTCTTACTGAATGAAACCAAAGTGCAGAGCAAACATCGACAGCATTGATTTGCGGAGAATAGGAGCTTATACGATGGTGAGTGTTTGGTACCGGGACGTGGCCTCCTGTTTGAGGCGCTCGATCTTGGCCGCAGCCTGGTTCAGCTGGTCCTGCAGCTCCTCTTTCTTCTGGTTCAGTTTCTCTCGAGCTTCTCTCTCGGCCAGAAAGTCCGCCTTGTAGATCTCCGCCTGAAGAAGGAAAACCAATGTCATCAAGAGAGTAAAGCAAGTCAAATGTGATTTTAATGCACAAATACAAAACTCTGCATGTTTAATTTCTTAAGGTTTGCAAACACATCAAACAAACAGTCACTTTTGTGTTGCGTTTTTTCTTTTTTTTCTTTTTCATTGCAGTTTTCAATCTCTTTTATGTCGTGTTTCCATCACGTTGTTCTTTTGTCATTACCTTGTAGTGTTTTTTGTCGCTTTTTTATTGTGTTATTGTTGTTTTTCCTGCATGTTTTTGTTGCTCTTTCGTTGCTTTTTTGTCACTTTTCATCATGTGCTCAGTCCAGGTGGGAGTTAAGAGATTAATACCAAACGGAAACCCTGAATATCTAATAAACAAAACAAAACAAAATCTCCTGAAAAATCAAATATGCCCCGTCAGTTGTATGTGAGATGCTGACGTGTTGTTATTAGGAGAGCTCCTTATGGGGAGAGCAGCAGCTGCATGTGCTACTATAAAATATATAAACCTATTGACTATTGAATATGGAGTCAGTGCACATACTGCACATAACTAGTCTCCCTCTTTGCTCCTGCCATGTCCTATGGATCTTCAAAGAGCAACTAAACACCAAATCAAGTTTTTTTTTCTGATAAACTGTCTCAATGTGTGTCTCATAGTGTTGTCCACTGGTCCCTGACATTATTCTGACATTATAGCGCAAACATGTAAAATCCTAACTTTGACCTGGAAATGAATGTGTTGCGCCCCTTCAGGGTAAACTCTGCTACTAAATTAGAATTTCCTGATTGGCTGGAGACGTGTCCACGGCCTCCACAGAACGTCATAAGCCGCACCAGCTCCACACATCGTCATCAGGTGCTGCCCATTGTCCTGCCCCTGTACCTGTGGTTTATAACCAAGTCCCTCCCACGTAATCAGTCTGCTGTGATTGTGCCAATGCAAAGGCCCACACACTCACCCCCAAACTTCAGAGACCGCCTCTTTCACAGCAATTTTTGACTTTTGTTTGCGGGTGGGGAAAGGCTTTGGCACGCCTGTTTAGGTACTCTTTAACTATATCCCCATGGTCTACACAGGATCTCCCCAGTATTTAAGCTCATATCCAGCCCATACGCTTCAAGGGACATTGGTGGCAAGTGGCTATAGGCTAGGTTAACCCGGTTAGCTTGTTGAGATCGCCTAAAGCTCATGGTTGATAAAAAGTGTGCAATAAACCACAAATGTGTCAAGTCCATCTCAGTGTGTGATCATCTTAAAGGCTGCTTTATGTAGTTGCCGGCTCTTATTGACGTTATTAGTGCATAATACTTGTTTCACTGGGTCAATGCGAGCTATCTGTTTGCTGCTAAGTGGCTAGCATAGAACTGATCGACAATGACCCGTTTTAGATGAAACGTGAGCAATAAACTTAAAAATCAACCAGAGTGCGATGATTGTTAAACGGTTGCTTTATGTAGATGGGGCTTAATTGACTTTATTTGTGCATATTTCTCGTTTTCACATCGATTGGAGCTTTAGCTTGTAGCATTAGCTTTGGTAATGCTCTGTGAATCATCAAGGCCCAAACACATTCCCAGCACAGATCCAGCCACTCGAATAAGTTTTCTTGTCGTCGCTTTTAATCCTGGGTGTTTAGGTCAAAGAAACACTGATGTGTGTCTTTGTGAAAGTCCCGGAGCTGCTGTAGCTCCTGTTCACAACACGATGAAGCTAACCTCCCTGACTCGGACTGTTTACATCTGCGGGCCGGCATAGCATCTGCCCCGGTGGCTCAGCTCCGTCACTGTCGGGGAAAGCTCCTGATCGGTCGACGTGAATTTCTATAAAAAGTTCAACAATTCCAACTCTAGCGCCGGCCGCTTTCGAGGCACGGGAGGCGCTGCGGGACCTCTCGATGCTCCCCGAGGCCCGTCCCACATGTATTTTCAATGTAAACCTGATGCTTTTGGAAGCGTTGGCCGTGTTTGGTCTGAACCCGGCATAAGCTTTCTTACTCCTTTTGAGTTTCCAGTACTGTTTAATAATGTCAGTTCTAAAAGAAAATAAGAATGTAAGCAGCTCAAACAACGTAAACTAAAAACTTAAATACAGTATTTTCAAAGGTCTAAAGACACTTGAATATTTTGCACTAGAATCTATTTTAATACAATACGGTAGATAGTGTCATTTGGCTTTGAATCGTCAGCAAAATCATATTTGAAAGAAAAAAATAAAAATAACTTCCATTTCTTTTTCAGCGTATGAAATGTATCGAATCGAGACACAGGTGAATCGTTGCATCTTAAGTAAACTGTAATATTAGTGTAAACAGCGTGTTTAACCTCTCACCCCCCGCCTGAGCCAAGTGCATGTTCTCCAGTTCAGCTTTACCCAAATCTAAACGGTAACACCCTATAGGCCAGAGTAACGCCTCATTTGAAAGCTAAGACCTACAAAACCCATCTAGAAGGACCTTTTTCGTCGCATTGAAAGTTTATGTGATGTTACTTGAATGAGAGATAAGGGGCAGGTTTATTATAAGTTCTTTCTCGTTTCGTTTTTGTTTTCTTCTGTAAAAATGTTTGAAATACTTTTCTCCTCAAAGGAATAAATAAATGAAATGAATTGTTTACATTGCTTTTTTTGTTGCATTTTTTGCCACATTTTGGTTGTTTTCGTCACTATTTTGTCTAATTTTTGTCGGTATTTTGACACTTTTTTCAAGAAGTTTTTAGATTTGGGTGAAGCAAAATGTGCTCGGTTAAAGTGCATATGACACATTAGACAATTTTTGCTAATATATAGTTAACACAATGTGATTTTATTTACAAAACAGTCAAACAAAAGAACCGCTATGTGTTATTTATGCTGATACTTCAATATAAAAAGTGTTTGAATGTAATAGGTCAATAGAGCTCAAAACCCAGTCTGGTTGGGGAAGTAAAGATTTACTTTACTTTACTTTATGACCACCTAATGGACTTCCTCGCTGACCGTGGAATTGACAACACATTCGCTGATGGAGCTAAGCACTGCCATTGAGCATCAAGAGTACATCAAGTGCTAAAGATTGTTCCAGTTTTCTTTAGTTTAGCCGTTTTTATGATGTTTATAGTTTCACTTCCTTATTGGACACCGACAGGAAGTGACATCGAAGAAGGTAAACAATTTTAAACTGTTTCCGTGCAACCATGTTAAGTCAATGGGAAATGAATGAGTCAAACTGCTATGGAATGTTTCCTTCTTTTATGTCACTTCCTGTCAGCAGCTTAAAGGTCCTATATCATGCAAAATCGACTTTTTGAGCTTTTAGCCATGTTGTTATGCTATTTCCTTATCAAAAACACCCCCAGAGCGGTTTTTGGCTTCATTCACGCAGTTCTAAGTAATCCTCCTGAATCCTGCTCTCTGAGCAGCTGCTCCACCCTCTCCTGGTAAACGACTGAGCTGTTCAGTTGTGTCGTCACAGCGGAACGGAAGTGCTCTACGTCTGTAATGTAATGCCTTACGGCCTGATTTGTATTTATAAATTTTTTTTTTTTTTTTTTTTTTTGAAAAAAAAAAAAAAAAAAACAGCAACTCTCCGACGCGTCTGTGCTGTCCCACGACGCTAATCAAGCGCACCCACGGCTGGAGGAGCCATGGATCCGAGCATAAGTGTTGTTTTTGAAGACTGAGCTCTTTCTAGCCTACTCTGGACACCGCCTGCTCTTTTTCTTACTGAACGATAATGCCACGGATGCGCGTTTGGCTACGAGAGGAACAGGACTATTCAACCTTCCTAAAGAAGAGTGCACTCGCCAGAAGTTGGAATTTCTTTCCGGGATTAAGCTAGCTACTATATCAACCAACCTGATGGATGCTTGGTAACCTTGGCCAGAATCAAAGTGGATTAACTTTATAACCAACACGAGGGCCATAACGTAAACACCCGACGATGGGGAGGCCATGCTGAGCGGTGAGTCAATCAAAACGCGTGTTAGCGTGTGTGTTAGCGTGTGTGTTAGCCATTTATGAAACTGTGTTGCACATGTCAACTCCTTATAACTGCATTATGTGAAGTAACTTCACTTTTTGCAGCAATATTTATATTTATAATACTGCAAATGTGGAATGAGCGGAGAGAGGGGCGGAGTTAACTGAATCGAAGCGTCTTGTCTTCCGGGTAGGGAAAATACCCCCCAAAATTACTTATATTTCTCTCAAAAATGAGTACTCCATAGTGATAGAGGTACAATATATCATATATATGCCTATACTTTACTTTGGAATGGCTAAAATAGCATGATACAGATCCTTTAAACATTCAAATAAAAATAACTTTTCTGCCCAACATTTCTTCATTAAAATTGCTGCTTCACTGAAATAAATGATAATTATGCAACTGATGTAATCCATCTAAATAAGTCATATTTTCAAAAGCATTAAAATCTGTCACATGCACTTTAGGTGCGTATGACATTCCATAGCAGTTTGACTCATTCATTTCCCATTGACTTAACATGGTTGCACGGCAACAGTTTAAAATTGTTTACCTTCTTCGATGTCACTTCCTGTCGGTGTCCAATAAGGAAGTGAAAACATAATCATCACAAAAATGCTCAAACTAAAGAAAACTGGGAATAATCTTTAGCAAAATCTTAAATATAATCGTGTTAACTGAGTTTTAGTAAAAATTGTGTCTAATGTGTCATATGCACTTTAATGCGGGTTAAGAGGTTAAAGAGCAGCGTTTTGTACCTGCGCTGTGAGAACCGGCACCGTCTCCAGAGAGCCTTTCTGCTGCTCCACCTCCTCCTTCAGTTTATCGATCAGGTCCTGCTTTAGCGCCAGCGCCCGCTCGGCTTCCTCCAGACGCGAGCACAGGTCTCCTCCCTGAAACCACACAGAACCCTGAAGATGGAAGACTTTAACCCATCGTAATAACCTGAGAGCTGGAGTCACCTCGCTCTTGAGCTTGGAGTCGTAGTCTCTGAACAGACAGGTGTAGGCGTGCTGCAGCTGCGTCAGCTTCTTCCTGGAAACAAAAGGCCTTTGGTTTAGAATCGGGCCGCAATGACTCACTTTATCTGAGCAGAAAGTCAAATGTAATACTTTATACTGTCATTTCAAAGCCCAGATACAGTGTGTTTAATGCCACTATTACAAAACATTTATGCATTTGTCATATTTAATGACCTGTAACCTTTTCCCCAAACAGGAATATGAGGAAAGTTTGATATTTAACCCTCACCTTAATCGAGCACATTTCCTCCAGTTTTCTGTCATTTCATGTTTTCATATAAAAATAGGGCCTTTTGTGCGTAAAAATGGCCAAAACCGCCTACAGTGACAGAATCTAAATAACAGAACCATTAAATGTACAGTTTTATTTTGTGACATATTAGTTACAAAGATTTTTTCAGAGGAAATTTAGATCTAGTTTAGTTTTGTATATTTTGTATAGTTTCAAATAGTGCCTTGTCTTTTGGGTTCAAAGCTTAGATACAGTGTTAATTTAACATTTTAATTTAGTTTTAGTCTTTTGACGAAAATATAATTTAATTTTAGTCGAGATTTAGTCAAAAAAATATCTTCAATTTTAGTCATAGTTTTAGTCTCATGGAAAACTTTTAATTTAGTTTTAGTCCAATTTCAGTCGTCAAAAATATCACTTTGACTAAAATTAAGACCAAATATTTTAGTCGACGAAATTAACAATGCTCAGATATGGAAAAACCTTAGGAGCTACACATGCCTTTCAGTCATGTGACTTTGTTGTTATGGCGACCATTTTGAATATTGAAGTAGAATTATGCAGTACTACAACATGTAACAATATCTCAACTCAGAAAAAGAGATTCTTAATCTCAGTGGGACTATCCTGGTTAAATAAAGGCCAATAAAATAAATAAATAAATAAGTATAATACAGATATATACATACAGTATAAAGAAAGACAGCCGATTGACAGAGGCATTTTAATGAACTCGTAATCATTGCTCATGAAGATAACAGTTAAAACACGGCCCCAGAGACTCACGTTTATGTGAAGAAACCAGTGAGTCAGTGTTTAAGACGTTAGCATGCTACCAGTTAGCATTTAGCTTCAACAGCTCAGCTCTGACCCTGAACCACAAACATCTATCCTTAGATACAACATGTGACAGAGGTCAGAGCCGAGCTGCTACTGTAGTATTTCCTCAGTGTTCGTAGATGTGAGCCACACATGTTTATCGTGTTAACGGTTGCTAACCGGTAGCATGCTAACGCCTTGAGCGGCTTTAACACTGACTCAGACTGAGACCCTGTCGACATGACAAACTGTAAAAATCCCAGAGAAAGGTTTTCTGTTTCCTCTTTGATGTGTTAATTTAGTCTTCAGAGTGAAGCAGATCTTTAGTAAATCCTGCTGTAGCTCCACAGACAGAGCTGCTACGTCTGTGCCACATTTACTGCTTATATCACATAAACGTGCGTCTCTGGGGCTGAGTTTTAACTGTTATCTTCATGAGCAATGATTACAAGTTCATTAAAATACCACTGTCAATCAGTCGTCTTTCATTTTCATCTGAGTAGAGATATTGTTACATGTTGTAGTACTGCAGAATTCTACTTTGGTAATCAAAATGGCGGCCGGAACTATGCGTGATGTCATTGGAAATGCATGTATTAACAGAGGTGGGTAGAGTCGCCTAAATATTTACTCAGGTAAAAAGTACATGGAGAAAATGTTACTCGAGTACTGTAACTGTTTGACCGAAAAAGTCTGATTTATTTTCATATATTTACTCACAATATTTACTCTAAGAAGTGAGAGCAGAGGTATTATCTCACACAGAGCAGGAATTACATCAAGATCTACAGTTTAAAACAATCAAATGTCCTCTCACTTGTGGATAAAGTTTATAACCATAAAAGTGTCATTGATAAAAGGCTCCTCTGTGAATGAAGTCGTGTGGTTTACTTCTCTTCGGTGACGACGTGCCGCTCCGTCTTCAGCGCCTGCTCCAGACTCTGCGTTTGCAGCAGCAGTTTGTCCATGGCCACGTGATGCTGCTTCCTCTGCTGCTCCAGCTCCCGCTCGGCCGCCTGCAGCGACTTCTGCTTGGTGCCCAGCCTTTCCCAACAAACACGAGTTCAAAATGATACACAGATAAAAACAACAGCGAGGACGATAAAGAGACACTAAAGCCAAAGAGCACATGGCTAACTATTAGGGCTGGGGTGATATTGACCAAAATGAATATCTCAATATTTGGGACTTTCTCGATAACGATGATGAGGCCACACTTCTGCAAACTGTCAGAAATATGACAGTGGTCAGTTGTTGTTGTCTTGTTCATTAACTTGCACTGTCCCGACCAAATAAACCAATAAATAAATAAATAAATATGCAACGATGTGCTGGCAATCGTCTACATTTACATTGCTTTGTTGCTCTACAAGACAATTGCCCTAAAGACAAGGAGTGAGACAATATATCGATTTTCTGATATATCACGATACCGATACTTTTGATGACGTCATGCATATTAATGAGCAACATCATGCATACTAATGAGGCAGCAGTGCTCCACTGTTTTCACAGTCAATAGAGGCAAACAATGATCAAGAATTCAGTCAGACCAGCAGGGGGCAGCACTACAGTTTGAAGCACTTGGACCAAACACTGTTACACAAATACATTACTTTTAATGATAGTTTTTATAATTATAAAGAAGATTAATTTGGGGTTGATTTATTCCTTTTTAAACAGGACTGTGGTTTCTTGTTTATTTAAATGTAAATGAAGTCACTGACAGATCTATGACCCATTTTCAGTGAGTAAGTCAGGGATCATTTATAAAAGTGGTACAAAGCACATGAAAATGTAAATGATGAATAATATGTAGTATGTTAAAATAAAGGTTAAAAGTTGCATTTTTTTATCGTGATGTATCGTAGCTTATTTTTGGCAATATATCGATTATCGCAGTATCGCTGTATCGTGAGATAATCATTATGGTGAGCCATGTATCGCGTATCGAATCGTGAGCTACCCAGAGGTTCCCACCCCTACTAAAGACCCCCAATTTTCAGCCTATTTTAACCTCTTAGCCCCCGCCTTAACCGAGCACATCTTCTGCTGTTTGACTTTACCCAAAAGCTTCTTGACTAGGCCAGGGTAACACCTTATTTGAAAGCTAAGACCTACGTTTTCATTTCTGTCTGTACCTGGGGGTAAAGCCAGGGTTAAAAGGCTAAGTTTTATTATCTTTTTCCACTTTTTTTGTGACTTTATAAAAAAAATTTTTTAATTGTCCAAATTTTTCCACTTTTATTCCTATTTTTCTCAATTATTTCACATTTTTTCCAGTTTTCTTTTTTCCCCAATTTCCCCCCTATTTTCCCCACTTTTATTCCCAATTATTATTATTATTTTTTCATTTATTTTTTCCAAATTTTGATTAATTTTTAATTTTTTCATTTCCCCCCAATTTCTTACACTATTTCCACAATTTTTCCCACATTTCCAAATTTTTTCCACATTTCTTGACATTAAGATAACTCTATATCTTAAATTTCCATATCTTCCAAACAGCATTTTCGATACTATCTTGTAGGCGATATATTACTAACAAAGCCCGAGCGGTGCTGCTGGAAGTGAAGGCATCAGAGAGGAAACACTGAGACTCTTAAAGCGTTTGGACTCACTTCTCCTCCAGGACTTTGCGCTCGTGTTCGCTCTTGTCCAGCCAGCTCTGCCTCTCGTTCAGCTCGCCCAGCAGCGACGTGGCCTGGGCCTTCAGAGCCTCGCAGTCTTTGGCCAGCTGTGGGCACATCAGGAAACGCTCAGTCACAGTTAAAGACGCCTTGTTTACGTGTTTCAGACCTGTGCGCAGTCTTTGTCCTTCTGTTTGAGAAGAGCCTCCGTTTTGTCCCTTTGGGCGGAGCTTTTCTGCAGGTAGTCGAGCTTCTCCTCCAGCTCCCTGTACCTGCACGAGGCCACGAGACAAACATCAGTCACTTTGTAAAGACAGAGAGGAGGGACGGCACAATGGCTTTAATGTTTCCATGATCGTGAGGAGAAAGTAAACAGTTCAGCTCCAACACACCAGCGCTTCCCAAAGCGTAAGATTATCTCAAGTAGGGATGTCATGCTTTCAAATCATTATTGTGGGAGGAAATATTGTGATTATTCACGATTATCGACCGAATGAAGGGAAGAAAATAGATGTTTAGTTTTGTATTTAAAATGCTTCAACTTGTCTTTTATTTTTATCACGTTAAACTCTGACTGTGTTAGCCGCTAACGGTAAACTCTGACCGTGTTAGCCGCTAACGGTAAACTCTAACTGTGTTAGCCGCTAACGGTAAACTCTAACCGTGTTAGCCGCTAACGGTAAACTCTGACCGTGTTAGCCGCTAACGGTAAACTCTGACCGTGTTAGCCGCTAACGGTAAACTCTGACCGTGTTAGCCGCTAACGGTAAACTCTGACCGTGTTAGCCGCTAACGGTAAACTCTGACCGTGTTAGCCGCTAACGGTAAACTCTGACCGTGTTAGCCGCTAACGCTAACTCTGACCGTGTTAGCCGCTAACGCTAACTCTGACCGTGTTAGCAGCTAACGCTAACTCTGACCGTGTAGCAGCTAACGCTAACTCTGACCGTGTTAGCAGCTAACGCTAACTCTGACCGTGTTAGCAGCTAACGCTAACTCTGACCGTGTTAGCAGCTAACGCTAACTCTGACCGTGTTAGCAGCTAACGCTAACTCTGACCGTGTTAGCAGCTAACGCTAACTCTGACCGTGTTAGCAGCTAACGCTAACTCTGACCGTGTTAGCAGCTAACGCTAACTCTGACTGTGTTAGCAGCTAACGCTAACTCTGACTGTGTTAGCAGCTAACGCTAACTCTGACTGTGTTAGCAGCTAACGCTAACTCTGACTGTGTTAGCAGCTAACGCTAACTCTGACTGTGTTAGCAGCTAACGCTAAACTCTGACTGTGTTAGCAGCTAACGCTAAACTCTGACTGTGTTAGCAGCTAACGCTAACCTGCTGGTAACAATCTGACTGTGTTAGCAGCTAACGCTAACACTGACTGTGTTAGCAGCTAACGCTAACTCTGACTGTGTTAGCAGCTAACGCTAAACTCTGACTGTGTTAGCAGCTAACGCTAACTCTGATTGTGTTAGCCGCTAACGCTACACTCTGACCGCGTTAGCCGCTAACTTCTGCTGCTTCAAACATTAGCGATCTCTGCACGTGTTTGTGTTGCCATGGTGAGGGGCGTGTTGGGGGATAAGGTGCGGGAGGTGCAAAGCTCGTCTGCTTCTGCGGGACAAACTTAACTTTCTGTTTCGAAGGTGGTCTAGCAAAGCAATGTGGGAATGCAACACTTACGGTCCGGCAAAATGCAGCAGCTGAGAACAGCTTTAAACCTGGCTTTATCCATTATTTAGATTATTTTTTTTAAATGTTTAAAATGTATAAATTGGCTTATTTTTAAATAAAAAACGAAATGACATCAAATTGGCAACACATTTCCTCCTCATATTTATGTCAGTAATCTACAGCTGAAGTTTCAAACTGATCTCTCTACATTTAGTTTTTCCCTATTCACCTGTAGTGTCTCACAATGAAATCTCCTTTAACGTTTAATGTTGTGATGGAATCACAGACAGTGATGGAGAGAGAAACATGCATCAGTTCACACCTGCCCTGAGTGGCCTGCAGCTGCTCTGTGAGTTTAGCCAAACTCGAGCTGCAAACAGGAAGAGAGAGAACAGGGAGCTCACACACAGGTTAAAGGGTTAGAGAAAGGTTCAGCAGAAACTCAAACCAACAGGAGTCAGCCGTTAGTGGCGGAGTTAGTCGGATAATGCTGCATGTTAAGAAGGTAAATGTTACCAGTCTGAAGAGTGCTGGGCTTCAGAGCGGTGCGGGTGCGTCTCCTCCGTGCTGCTGTTCGTTTGCTGAAAACACACAAAGAAACAAGCTCCTGATATTACAAACATAACAATACAATTAATGCATTAAAGGGATATTTCAGGATTTTGACATTGGGCCTCATTTCCTAGTTATCCAGAGTGTTGTTGATGTCTGGAGATATTTTTTTTTCTTAAATTCATGCAGTTCTTATATTTGAAGAGTCTAGTGGCGCTAGGCTAGGGCAAGGCTAAAGCATTTCTATGGTATCAGTTAGCCTGCATTAAAAACAGTCTGACCCACTCCACAGTGCACCTGAGGTAAATCACTTATAACACCAGACTAACCATATAAATGTCTGTGTTAAAGGTCCTATATCATGCAAAATCGACTTTTTTGAGTTTTTAGCCATGTTGTTATGCTATTTCCAAAAACACCCCCAGAGCGGTTTTTGGCTTCATTCACGCAGTTCTAAGTAATCCTCCTGAATCCTGCTCTCTGAGCAGCTGCTCCACCCTCTCCTGGTAAACCACTGAGCTGTTCAGTTGTGTCGTCACAGCGGAACGGAAGTGCTCTACGTCTGTAATGTAATGCCTTACGGCCTGATTTTTATTTATAAAACAGCTTTTTTTTTTTTGCTTTTTTTTGAAGAAAAAAAAAAAAAAAAAACAGCAACCCTCCGAAGCGTCTGTGCTGTCCCACGACGCTAATCAAGCGCACCCACGGCTGGAGGAGCCATGGATCCGAGCATAAGTGTTGTTTTTGAAGACTGAGCTCTTTCTAGCCTACTCTGGACACCGCCTGCCACGGATGCGCGTTTGGCTACGAGAGGAACAGGACTATTCAACCTTCCTAAAGAAGAGTGCACTCGCCAGAAGTTGGAATTTCTTTCCGGGATTAAGCGACTTTATCAACCAACCTGATGGATGCTTGGTGAACCTTGGCCAGAATCAAAGTGGATTAACTTTTATAACTTTTATAACCAACGCGATCTCATGGGAGTCCAAACTGAGCGGTGAGTCAATCAAAACGCATGTTAGCGTGTGTGTTAGCATGTGTGTTAGCCATTTATGAAACTGCTTTGCACATGTCAACTCCTTATAACTGCATTATGTGAAGTAACTTCACTTTTTGCAGCGATATTTATATTTATAATACTGCAAATGTGGAATGAGCAGAGAGAGGGGCGGAGTTAACTGAATCGAAGCGTCTTATCTTCCGGGTAGGGAAAATACCCCCCAAATATACTTATATTTCTCTCAAAAATGAGTACTCCATAGTGATAGAGGTACAATATATCATATATATGCCTATACTTTACTTTGGAATGGCTAAAATAGCATGATACAGATCCTTTAATAGAATCATGTTTGAAATATAACTGACCTTGTATCACATGAATTACCGCATTTTGAGGGACTATTTTCTCGCAGATCACTCCGCCGCTGCGTTAGCTTACAGCCACGAAGCTGATGCTGCTGGGTCAGACTGTTTTTAATGCAGGCTAACTGATACCATAGACATGCTTTAGCCTTGCCCTAGCCTAGCGCCTCTAGACTCTTCAAATATAAGAACTGCATGAATTTAAGAAAAAAATATCTCCAGACATCAACAACACTCTGGATAACTAGGAAATGAGGCCCAATGTCAAAAATCCTGAAATATCCCTTTAACCTCTGAACGCCCGCCTTAACTGAGCACATTTTCTCCATGTTCAGCTTAACACAAATCTAAAAGCTTCTCCACTGGAGAGTTCACAAACTATAGGCCAGAGTAACGCCTCATTTGAAAGCTAAGACCTACAAAACTGATGTAATCTTCTTTGTCATCACATTTTTGTGGCTTGATCACAGATAAAATACAGTTAAAAAAACGGCCAAAATGCTACAATAAAGCAATGAAAATGCAACAAAAATGTGGCATAAACGTGACAAACATGACTAAAACGTGACAACAAAAACAAGGAAGAAGCTTCGATGGGTTTTTTAAGTCTTAGCTTTCAAATGAGGCTTTACACTGGCTTAGAGGCTGTAAACTCCAGTCGAGAAGCTTTTAGATTTGGGTAAAACTGGGGGAAATTTGCTTGGTTTAGGCGGGAGATAAGAGGTTAAATCGTTAGGGGTGTAACGATTCATCTATTTAATCGATGTATCGATATCTTATGTCTTCGATCCGCTACATCGATCGGCCAGTTTGCAACGATCCTGGCCACACATCAATTAATAATGATCGATTTGTAGCGATATATTGGAGAAAAACATTAAATCAAAATACAATTAAATTATTTTCGCTTAAAATATTGAGCTAAATGTGACTTTATTAACTTTTAGCAGCGGCCAGTGGGCGACGGGGAATTACGTCAGGAGCAACAATAACAGAAGTGTTTATTTTTGCAAGAAAGATGATAATCAGACAGTGGGTCGCTGGTGGTCTGTATAAATGCCAAGGGAAATATAACGGCAGCCTGACAATCATGTGTTTACAAAAGCCTCCACATCGGCAGCATTGAAGGAAAGTAGAGCAGTGAAAAGCTACAGCAGCCAGGTGAGCGATAAAGTTCTGTTTCGTGTCTAAAGCTGAGTGTTCACAGCAAGATATCCTTTTACCATATTTAGATGTTACATTGCAAGACGTGGTGATTGTAAAATTAACGAGCCTGCACGGGCCTGGGCCGTATGGGTCAAAGTTTGAAGTCTGTCGTAGCATTTCAGGCTACGCTCGCTAACTATGTTTATGAGAGAAACTCGTGGAAGGTAAAATGCAGTCTGTTAATAGCTGGTATTGTTGCTTTTGGCTCTGGCAATGCGCTGCTAGTGTTGTATTTTGTTGGCATTGGTGTTAACAGAGGTTGTAGGAGAGGATGAGGCGCTCTGCGTTCAGAGTCTAAAATATAGACACTACAGTGTCTGTGTGTGAAACCTGACGCTCAAAATCATGCAGTGCAACTTTGTTAGGTAACTTGTAATGTGACAGCGGCGCTTTATTTTTCCTGTCCCACTCACTGAAAAGCTGTATTTGTGGGCTTCACTCAAGAAGATGTAAAGCCAAAAGAGGAGAGGTCTTAAGGTTAAAGGTATCCCACCTGCACTGGCTCTGACTGAAATAAACTGGAGAAAAGATTATGCTGCAACTAAAAATATATACAGCTCTTTATCTTAGCTGTTTAATGCACTTGTGAGTGTGTTTTGTCCACTGTTTGATTCAACAATCAGCAAATCTGAAGTGAATGTTAAAATAAATTCCGGTACAAATGCGTCTGTTATATTTATGTTCAGTTACTCGTAATAATTATTGCTTAATTTGCTGAAAATCCAATGTTAAAAGTATCGAATATCGTATCGAAAATCCACTGTATCGATTGAATCGTATCGGTCCAACAAAAATTATGTATCGTTTCACAGCAAATCGTTTGGCCTCAATCAATCAATCAATCAATCAATCAATCAATCAATCAATGGTTTTGTTAAGCCCAATATCACAACAGGAGTTGCCTCACAGCTGCACCGAACATTAAGGCAGTAAAACAGAGCAGTAAATAAGACAATGTAAAGTTCAGGTGAATCAAGTATCCAGGCCTCAAATCGATACGTATCGTATCGGTCAAAAACGCATCGTTACACCCCTATAAATCGCACATACACAGTGCGCCCTCTGCTGGGCAAATGCTGCAATAGCATCATGCAAGCAGGGTTGCCAGGTCCAATTGAGTGGCTTTAACCTCTTAAACCCCACCTGAAATGGGGGGTAACTTGTTTCTTTATAAAAATCCCTCTTTAGAATGAAAGAGCAGAGATAATATATGTACAATTCCAAAGATGCCGTAAAGTTCACCTGAGCCAGAGCCAGTTTGCTGCGCAGCTGGTCGATGAAGCGCCTCATCCTCTCCTTCTCCTTCTCGCCCTCCTCCTTCTCTCGCTCCAGATCCTCGTTCTTCCTCCGCAGCTCCTTCATTCCTTCTTCCAGCTTCTCCTTGTGACTTTTCAGGAACTGCAGCACGTCATTCGTCCCCTCCACGGGCTGCGGAGGGAGGAAAACCAAAACCGCGTTGTTCAAAGCCGCGATGATCTGCTTTCTCCGAGCGCTTCATAATAATCCCCGTCTTCCCTCTCGGACCCTCCACATGTCGCTCCCCGTCTGAACAAACTCTGCTGCTTCTCATGGAGGTTTTTAAAGGAACAGGCCAACGTTTTTACACACCGAGATATGTTCTTAGTAGGGGTGTGTATCGCCTAGTCTCAGTATCTTATGATATAAATGCTTTTCACTAATGTGCTTGTGACTGTGTGTTTATGTTGATTATGTAACTTTGAACGGAAAACAGATTTCTTGGAAACCTAGTAATGAAACCAACTAAACTGGGGATGCAGGTTTTCTAGTATTTCTATAGTTGGGAGTCCTTAGTGATCAGTAATAACTATTATGGGTTTCATCCATTACAATATACAATAACTCAGACGGGGCATTTAAACTCCATAACGGGTGTCAGTCGTAGATCAGGGACATAATGACAACACGGGCATCACCGTGACTATAGCCTCATCTCTTTGACATCTTTGTGTTAGCAGTAGCACAAACGAAGCCGAGGGGAAACTAAATACAGCAGGCTCTTTTTAAACTTGTGTCGCAGTACTGCAGTGGCGAGACACAGGTTTAACATGAGCCTGCTGTATTTAGTTTCCCCTCGGCTTCGTTTAATCCTGTAATAAAATGCTATGAAGATAAATCCTCTCCGAACACAGCGGCGACACACTCAGCAACATCTGCACACAGTTGGTGACTCTCGTAATAATCCAGGTCTCTGTCTTTGCTGTAAAAGCCAAAGTGAGGCCAAATGTAGAGTTTTAAAAGAGTCCCGGAGCGTCTCATAGCTCTTTCTTTTCCTGGTAAACTCTTCCTGTGTTTCTCTAACTCTCACTAGATTCTAGTGTTACTCAAGCGAGCTGCGCTGCCATCTAGCGGGCAGGAGTAAAAGTGCAGGACCAAAGAGAGACGCTGCAATGAATATTTCCCCCAAAATAGATATAGATAATATTTAGTTTAAATATTGATACGAGAATCGCACGATGTTATATCGGGATATATCGGCGGATCGATATTTTTCAACACCCCTAGTTCTTACCTTAGCTAAGACGAGTTGATGTGCACCTGTCTGGTCTTTGTGCGTGCTAATGTTGTTAGCATTTAGCCTCTCCCAGCAAAGGTATAGCTCCAAACTGGGGTGAAGTTAGAAGCGACCAAGCTCTTCCAGGTTTCCCCTATTTAAATACAGTTACGTGAAAAGTTACATGATCCAAGTCCAGTCACACAAAATCAAACATGTTGATTTTCTAAGCGGATAAAAAGGGGAACTATATTGTGAGGCGTAATAACACCGTAGGAGCACTTCCACTTTACTGCTCAGACGTCGAAGTGCTCCTAAGGTGTTATTACCCCTCACAATATAGTTCCCCTTTTTATCCGCTTGACTGGACTTCTACCTTCACTCCCGTTTGGCCCCATAGAGGAGGAGAGGCTAAACGCTAACACCGTCTGTGCTCTGTTTGTGTGACTGAGCGCACGCGTAAAGACCAGACAGGTACGCATCAACTCGTCTAAGCTCAGGTAAGAACAGATCTCAGTGGAAAAACGATGGCCTGTTCCTTTAAGGCCTCACGGCATCTTCGAGCGGCTTTAACAAAAGGTTTAAAATTGTTTAACTTCTAGCCAGGAACCAGCAGACTTACACTTTCCCTATTTTGACCGACTTGTTTCATGGTAGTTTCAGGGTTGGCAGACGCGGAGGAGCAACTTTAAGCTACGTCAGGCCGCACGGCAAAAGCAAATATAGAGGGAAAACAAGTTATTAATTAATAACACTTTACCATCAATTTTATGGATATAAGTAAAAAGTCAATGCAAAAACAACAATTAATACCTCAGAAAACCACGTTAAGACTTTTTAATACTTATTAAAGGGATATTTCAGGATTTTTGACATTGGGCCTCATTTCCTAGTTATCCAGAGTGTTGTTGATGTCTGGAGATATTTTTTACTTAAAGTCATGCAGTTCTTATATTTGAAGAGTCTAGTGGTGCTAGGCTAGGGCAAGGCTAAAGCATTTCTATGGTATCAGTTAGCCTGCATTAAAAACAGTCTGACCCACTCCACAGTGCACCTGAGGTAAATCACTTATAACACCAGACTAACCATATAAATGTCTGTGTTAATAGAATAATGTTTGAAATATAACTGACCTTGTATCACATGAATTACTGCATTTTGAGGGACTATTTTCTCGCAGATCACTCCGCCGCTGCGTTAGCTTACAGCCACGAAGCTGATGCTGCTCAAATATAAGTTATTTTAAATGATTCTATTAACACAGACATTTATATGGTTAGTCTGGTGTTAAAAGTGATTTACCTCAGGTGCACTGTGGAGTGGGTCAGACTGTTTTTAATGCAGGCTAACTGATACCATAGAAATGCTTTAGCCTTGCCCTAGCCTAGCGCCACTAGACTCTTCAAAAGTAAGAACTGCATGAATTTAAGAAAAAAATATCTCCAGACATCAACAACACTCTGGATAACTAGGAAATGAGGCCCAATGTCAAAAATCCTGAAATATCCCTTTAAGGGTCTTAATTTGGCAATTTTTCTTATATCACCTTTAAAGGGGGGTATTATGTAAAATGGACTTTTCAAGCTTTATATCATGTTATTATGTCATTCCCTCATTAAACACATGCCTGGAGTGTTGCCTTGGCTCATTCACATATTTTTGAGTAATCAGTAAAAACTTAGACGGCAGCCATTTTAGGTGTAGCTATGCCTCAGTCCTCCTAGGAACGCCCCCACCTCCTGGAGACGCCTCTGGACCTTTCATCACCAGCCAAGCCACCAACCACTGCTCCTCAGCTCAGCAGAGCCCCCTCCCCGCACAGTAGTGTTGTTTAGATGCCACAGCAGTGTGCTGAAGGGGGCGTGTCGGAAAGCTTCTTAAAGAGACAGAGGCCTATTTCAAGACGTTCAGTACAGCCATTTTGAGAGAGCAATTTTATTCAAGGCAGTTATTTTAATTTACTGCATATACAGACCAACAGAAGGTTACGTCATCATTGTAGTATGCTATAGACTGGTGCTATGTGATTGAAACAAGCATAATACCCCCTCTTTAACACTTTTTAAGACTCCGCGGACACCCGGACAAAAAGTGACAAAAACGTAACAAAAAAAGCAATGAAATGAATGAAAACACGACAAAAAGTTATGATCGCTGTTGCAGGTCTTCTCTTTCAAATGATGGCATTACCCCGCTGCTCTCCAGTGCACAAGCTTTTGATTTGGGTAAAGCTGAACAGGAGAAAATGCGTTCGGTTCAGGCGGAGGTTAAAGCTAAAGTGTGTTGAGGAGCGTCTCACCAGGCTGCGAGGGGGCGTGGTCTGTGTGTGCTGATCCATCTCCTCCACTCGCTTTCTCTCTCGAGCGTCTAACGTCTGAACAACACACATCAGTAAACTGAGTCAGTTTGTGCCGGAGCAGAGAAGGACGAGGAGAAACTTCTTCAACCAAAGAACTTAGTCATAACTTAGTGGCTTTCAGACTGCTGAGTGACATGTTTGCTCTGTATATAGTTCTCTTTCTCTTCTCTTTTTAAAGGAGACACTTTCGCCTTTGGTTTGACGGGTCCGAGAGCAGCAGGAGGCCGTGGGAGACGTCCTTACTGCTGCTCTACCCAGAGATGTTCCAGGATTAAAGAAACATCTCTGAAGGCTCCCGGCTGATGACCTTTAGGAGCTCTAAAGGCACTGGCGGAAGAGCGTCACAGATGCTTTACAGGGGACGACAGCTGTGCTCACACCTGATGGAGAATAAAGCACTGCCCTTTGTTCAGACAAAACGCCGACATGACGAGGGTTTTGTAGCGATGGTGATGTTTCTGAAAGTAGTTTATCTGCACTCTTGCCTTTTACTGTAACTGATTAACTTTATGTTGATGTTTTATTGATTGATTTGATCCGTTTTCTTGTAATTTTCTGCAACTGTGAAGCACTTTGAATTGCCTTGTGTATGAATTGTGCTCTACAAATAAACTTGCCTTGAGAGACGTTAGTGTCAGTGAGGCTTAGCATATTTATATTATGAGACGTAGTTACTGGAGGTTTTTTTAAGACTTGCCGCAGGTGAAAAAAACTGTCCGCGGTTTTTTGCCTTGTTGTTTTCAATGTAAGATGGGTTATTTATATCTTATATTTTGATCAAAACCACTATTTCGAATGACAAAAGGCTCTGAGAGCTGCTATTTCAACGAGGGAGAGGAAGGGGCGGGTTCTCATCGTCAACTAGTAAAAAACATTGAAAATTCCAGCCGCGTTTCGGCCGGTTTTTCAGATATTTTTGAGCGGGTTTGGCTGCCCAGACCTGGCAACCCTGCTGGAGCTTCTAGCCTTTCGATTACATTACATTACCCAAATGGAAACATTTCACTCTGGGGCAGCAGGATCTTTTTTTATTTTTATTTTTTTTCGAGGCCAGATGGGGCCGTGTCTTAGTGTCTAAGGGCGTTTTCACACTGGCTCTAGTTAGGTCGACTTAAAGGGACATTCGGCCCGAGAGCGGCACTTTAGTGTCAGTGTGAATCTAAAGTTTAGATTCACACTGACACTTTATGACGGTCTAAACAGATGGTCTCGGGCGCATCTCGCTCTCTGCGTGGGAGCGGTTGTGGTGTGAAGGCGGCCGACCTCTGGTGAACTATTCTCGCTTTGATGCCTCTTTTTTGCACAAAGAAAGAATGACTCCGCTGTTGTGATGTTTTGTGCGAGCGCGTGTGAACACGGACTGAACTAACTTTGGAGTAACTACAGTTGGAGCTAAGGCGTCTCGAGGCGACCGACAAAGCTACAACATGTGTGAAAACAGCCTCAGCTCAAGACTAGCTCTCCAGACCAAAACATAGTATGAGGAATGACCTCATTGTGAAAACGTCTTGTTTTTCTTTTTTCATTTAGGCACCAGGTGACCAGTACATATTTACAGTGAGTACAGACATACAAGCTGAGGAAAAGAAATAATAATATTAATGATGAAACAAACAACACAAAAAGTGTGATTTCCCACAGTGTTATTGTGACTTCCTTTTACCCTCTCACCTGCGGCGGCTCCACTGGCCCGTTGCGACGCTGCTCCTCCGTCTGGCTGGAGCTGCAGCAGTGGCTCGTGGGGCCGGAGCTGGGCCCGTTCACTAAACTCTGTAACGAGTGGTTCTCCTGCGCCAGCCTCTCCACCAGCGCCCGCGCCTCCTGGAAGCGGCAGCTCAGGAACTCGCGGTCCTCTTTGGTTTCCTCTGCCAGCCCTCGATCTCCTCGCAGCGCTGCCGCAGGGCCAGGTTACTGCGGCGCAACGCCTCTGCGCAGACACAGGAGTAGGGCTGGTATCGCACAAATAAAAGTGTTGAAATAAACGTCCATCTTTAGATCCATGTTTTGATGCTGTTGGTCCAGGAACAGCATCAATGGAAGAGACTTAGTCGTTTCAGCTCAAATCAATTATTTTTCAACCCAATTTTTGTTTGAATTTTCCCCTAGTTTTTCAACAAAAAACTGCCCAATGTTTTGCACCAATTTTGGCCCCAATTTTCTCTAATTTTCCACTTTATTCCCTAATTTATGCTTTTTTATTATTATGAATCATTTCCGTATGTCCCCACATTGCACATTTTTTTGGGTTACACAATCTATCAATCTCTCAATTTTCCCCCAAATTATTCCCTAATTTTCCCCACATTCTTGACATTGGAGATTAACCCAATATTGTAAATTTGTAAATCTTCCACACATTATTTGTTCTGTTTTCTGGTATTTTAGTATATGTGTAACGTGTTATTATAGCCTATCGATTGGCGTAGTGTGGTGTTACACACAAAGTAATGGTTAGTTGGGAATCATTTCATTTCGTCCTAGTTATTATTTTGCTTATTGTAATTTGTTTTGCCTGGCAGTATATTTTTGTATCGTTAGCCCCGTGTAAATAGTATTTTATTATAGTATTTCCATTAGACCTACGCCACATATGTATCGGGAAAAAGTATCAAAAACCAAGCACGTTAAAGTACCGGTGTCAAAAACAAATGTAACGGTGCCCAGGGCCTTACACAGGAGTCAAACAGAGGAGGAAGGAAGTGTCTTTTGGGAAACACAATTTTTCACTCTTTTTTTAGCCGTTTTCTGGCAGAATATAAACTTATTTATCACATACTAATAGAGTCAAGTCTAAATCAGGCCAATATGAATGTTTTTTTCTGCAGATTGTTCAGTAAGCAATAGAATGGCATAGCTAGCGTTAGCATGTAGCATGATATATATTTATGGGCTGTTGAACCACTTTGCTCCTCCCCATGTCTGTATCTTTATTTAGTAGAACTATATTCATATTTCAGCATCTGTTAAAGGGGGGTATTATGTAAAATGGACTTTTTCAAGCTTTATATCATGTTATTATGTCATTCCCTCATTAAACACATGCCTGGAGTGTTGCCTTGGCTCATTCACATATTTTTGAGTAATCAGTAAAAACTTAGACGGCAGCCATTTTAGGTGTAGCTATGCCTCAGTCCTCCTAGGAACGCCCCCACCTCCTGGAGACGCCTCTGGACCTTTCGTCACCAGCCAAGCCACCAACCACTGCTCCTCAGCTCAGCAGAGCCCCCTCCCCGCACAGTAGTGTTGTTTAGATGCCACAGCAGTGTGCTGAAGGGGGCGTGTCGGAAAGCTTCTTAAAGAGACAGAGGCCTATTTCAAGACGTTCAGTACAGCCATTTTGAGAGAGCAATTTTATTCAAGGCAGTTATTTTAATTTACTGCATATACAGACCAACAGAAGGTTACGTCATCATTGTAGTATGCTATAGACTGGTGCTATGTGAGTGAAAAAGCATAATACCCCCTCTTTAAAGTAGTTTTGGAGTAATTATAGAAAGTTTAGATTATTCTCTTCTTTGTTTCCCCCACAACTGCTTCAGACATGACCATATATGGGCGATTCCAGAGATCCCGTCTGTATCTATACAGTCGATTTTAAAGCCTATCTGTACTTTTTTGTTAAGGTTCCAGGGGTTTTCATCCGTGTTAATTTTGTCGACTCAAATATTTTGTCATAATTTTAGTCAAAGTGATATTTTTTCTGACTAAAATTGGACTAAAACTAAATTAAACGTTTTTTATTGAACAAACTATGACTAAAATGTCTATTTTCGTCAACTAAATTAAGACTAAATAGAAATGAAAAGAAGAGACTTTCAGTGACCATTAGAAAGAGCCTCAGATCATGTAAATTCTCTGCCAAAGGAGCAGCTCTGAGCTTTGTTCATGTGGAGCAGCTCCATGAAGCAGAGGACCTGATTAAATATGATTATAATGAATATTATAAATGCAAAGTCGACTAAATTTAAATCTTGACATTTTCTTTAAAAGACTAAAACTAAAAAACTAAATCAGAATATTTTGTCAAAATCAACACTGGTTTTCATCAGTGCAACTATTTGTTGCTCCTGAATTTAGAAAATGACAAACTCAGACACACAATTAGTGTTTTTGTAATAAATCTCATGTCTTCCCCTCTGCAGCGTTTATCATCTGCAGGGTTGGACAAGTCAAATTTAAGACTTTTTAAAACCACAAAATCTCAAAAATAAGACCTGTTTTTGAACGCGCAATATATAAAATAGACTGTAAAGAAAATCACAGTCACAAAAATCCAAGTGTCAAACTGTGGTTAATTGAGATCACAGTGGGATGTACAAACTTAAGAACTTTATTTTTCTCATTAGGCATTTTAACAGCCATTCAAGTTTAAACGACCCTGACCCATAATGAGAATATTGAGATTTAACGATTCACAATTATCGACTGAATGAAACAAAACAACTGATATTTAGTTTTTCTATTTAAAATGTTTTTTAATACTTGAACTCGTAAACATTCACTTTTTGTAAAAATAAAAAAAGCTTCAAGACTCCTTTGCACTGAACAACACAAAACACTGTCAGCTTTACTCACTTTAATGAATTATCATAATTTTCTACCATATTGGTTACACTTTAGAATACGGCCCGGTAACTCCTAGGTAGTTACTGTGGTACATCCCTGGTACTTACAGAGATAATTACCAAGTACTTACAGTGGCACGTTTAGGTAAGTACCTAGGAGTTACGAGGTCGGCCCATTAGTCCGACGTCTCATTATTCTGAAAATCACCCATTGAGTAGGGGTGCCATTAGGGTTAGGGTTATATGTTTGTAATAATGAGACGTCGGACCAATGGCATGGCACCGGAGTTACCAGGCCACACCACTGCAAGTACCTGGTAATTACGTCTGTAAGTACCAGGGATGTACCATAGTAACTACCTAGGAGTTACTGGGCCATATTCTAAAGTGTTACCCAAATATTGTTATTATATTATTATTAGGCCACAATCTAGTCTAGGTTTTATGTTATCAAAACTTATCCTGCCCAGCTTCATTCTTTGTCAGGTGTTTGGATGAACAGACTGAGGACGTAAGGACTGTGTGTGTGTGGAGCGCCTTAGCTTTGTGTTTGCATCCTGAGCCAGTTGTGGTGAGTGTTTCCGAACATTTGAACCAACTTTATTGGGAATTATGCAGTTCGTTACCTTGACTTGGACATTTACAGCGAAGGATTATCTCCACGTTGTTTCATATTGGACGTGTCAGCGCAGTTTGCTGCAACTTTCTCACGACAGTATTAGCATGACAGATCACGTCCATCAGTGTCATCTTTTGGATTCCTAAAGTGGTCCCACACTGCTGACTTCGATGGTTTTTTGGGGCGCTTGGGGAGAGCGTCCTTCTGCCTCGCTCAACCATCGGTGCGTCAGCGTGAAAAAAGGAGGCGTCGCTTTGCCTTCGCAGACCATGTGAGCGGCACGGCTACTCGTCATCGGTCATGCATTTATTTGTCTATTTTTTAAACGAAATTGTGAGCAAATAATTCGGTCAAACACGTTCATTTTTAAGACCTGTTAACCATGGATTTAAGACCAAATAGGCCGAATTTAAGACTTTTTAAGGCCTTAAATTTGGATTTTTGAATTTTAGACTTTTAAGACCCCGCGGACACCCTGGTTTCTGCACCGGTGCAGAGCAGATCTTTAGTCAATAGCGGGGGAGACTTATTTTTAGCAGCGGGGACTTATTTTTAGCCCAAAGACGCAGATGTAGTGACTGAAGTTTGCTCAGACTTTGTGTGAGGAGTGAGAACGTGAGGTAGATGTGCTGCTCTCGCGCCTCTTAAAGCCATTACTGACACCGAGACTTGATAAATCACCGGCAAAATTATGAGGAGAAATGGGGATCATTGCCTATAAAATCTAAATATGGTACAGAGCCAGGTTTAAATGTATGATTTTATTTGGTTGACTTTTTAGTGACAAAGATTTACCCCGAGGGGATTTTGGATCTTATTTAGTTTTTGAAAAAGCTCATTAAAAGAGAAAATGTGTTTTTCGGGGTTAAAATACGTGGATGTTTAAATAGACACGCACTGACCTCGGAGCTGCTGATTGTCGCCCAGGAGCTGAGTCACCACTTCGTTGGCCGCCAGCTCCGCGGGCACCCTGAGGGCCCCGCCGCTGTCCTCCCCGGGCCCCGACATGTCCCACACGCCGTCGGGCTGCGGCTGGACCATCTCTGCGGGACAACAGCAGCGTTAAAATCACACGTCACACCTACTCTCCTAATATTACAGAACATGTGTGACTGAGGTGATTTAGTAGCTTTTACGCAAAACAAATCCTTATATTGACATGTCAGGCTCTTTCCAGTTCATTCTTTTAATAATTATACAGGTGCATGAAGAAGTAAGTAGGTGATTCTTCAACTGTCTCTGAATGTTTGTGATGGAAACGACATGTTACCAAAAAGTCTCCCCATAAAAGCATCAGGATAGATTTGTTTTGAACATACGTGTTCACATCTGAGTCAATTCAGGAGATTTTCCTTGGTGTTTTTGATGGAAATAACTTTTGCCTGGCCAGCCATCCATTCCTGCTTTTTGTATCTGTTCAAAACCACATCTTTGTAAAGTAGAGGAAAAGCGTGTAATCTGACTGGCCAGGCTAGAAATACTGTAACTGTGATGGAAATAACAAAATGTCATATCCTAATGTGTTAGCGATTTTAGCTCAGCTTTAGCATTACACATTATATCCACTCAAAATGCACCAACTGAAAACGTTTTTTTCTCACTATCTGTGTGTCCAAAAGAAATATGACCAAACATTTGTTACTTGATTTTACAACCTTGCCCGAGTTTCTCCGGCTCGGCTAACGAAGCCCCGACAGAGCCCTGTAAACCCGTCCCTGTGAAGAATTGAGATTGGGATGTGTTGTGACAGTTTTTCAGAGTCAATTAACTAATGCTAGTTGCAAGTAAATACACAGGCTGTGATGGACAGTGTGGCTTCCCTGCTGGGCCTTTTGGGCGAACTGCTGGAGAGCGCCGGCTTTCTGCATCACACCTAGGACATCAGGCTGCCACCTTTTAACAAAAGGCCTATTGTTTGGGCCTCGCAATGGGCCCAGACGTCTGCCATTCATCTGCATTAAGCACACCAGGCGTCACCGTTCCTGCTTCCTGCTGTGTGACTTGGGTATATGGGCTGGATCGGAGGCTCTGTCCGGCAGAACTTACCATGGACTGAACTCTGTGTGTACGTCTCTGCATGCGTGAATAAACTACACTTTTGATAAGACAAATACTTTCCAGCTTTTTTCCCTTATAGTGGCAAGAAAATCCACAACAGATGCTACAACTATGTTTGCAAAGTTGGAAATGAGTTTGGACACACCTAACATTAATGTAGTGGCTTCTTCTTTCATTGTTTGCTATTAAAAAAAACAAACAGGTATGAGTCAAATGAAGACACGTGACCAACGACTCCGCTGGCAGTCGCCTTTTCGGCTGCGTGTCACATGACCTGTCACGGCTGAGGTCCAGGTCAACTGTGTCCCCTACTCATTTGGTCAACCTGCCCTCCATGGCGTCATTTCCACCTAGGCACAAAGATTTCTACAGCGATCTTTCACACAACAACTGTTGAGCATTTTCTTACCGTACACTCTTCTGTTTAGCTAATGTAAATAATCACTCAGCCTCCACGATGGCGCGCTCCTGAGCAGAATGTGACGTCACCATTTTTTGACCGACAGGGCCTTTAAATTCTAGCCCTGAGGGACAGCCATTTGTAAAAAATAAAAATAAAAGCTGATAAATTCTTTCAGAGCTCATCTAAATGAATAATAAAAAGATAAGCCTTTATTGATCTCACAGTGGAGAAATTCACTTGTTACATTCAGCTCTCAGACACTCATAATACACTCTACTCAAAATAGAGGTATCTTATATACAATGACTACCAAAAATAAAACTTTAAGAGGGCAAAAAGTATAAACAGTAACAAATAAGATAAACAGACTATACAGTATTTTTGTACAGTATTATGTATATATATGTAATGTACACTGAACTCGGAATAAACAATCAATCAATAATAAAAAACATGATTGTATTAGCAGTGCAGGTTTACAGTCATAGTATACACTATAGTCATAGTGCAAGTGGTTGATAAGTGACGCGGATAAAGTGACGTAGATACACGATACAGATATTATTGCATGTGTTTTTGCAAAGGGGTTATTGCAATCACCTAATAGTTTAGAACTGGTTTATCCACAGTTCAGAGAAAAGCCCGATATTTAATGAAGAGGTGTCCGTGTGAAAGGTATAACAACAACCACCGCTGTATAAACATAAACCATAAAGCTTTCACTTAAATTCTTTCACTTTCACTTCCGTTTATGACCAGACCCCTTCCTCACACCTCGGCCCACGTACCACGAGTGACAAACATGACAAATAAATGAAACATCAGCCCTTTCTGTCTCGTATTGCCCTCCTGCTCCGTAGTGCACAGCTAACAGCGGGTGGAAAACACATTACGTCATTCTTTAACCACGAGGTAAAAGCTCAAATACAAAAAAAAAAACATTATTAAACCGTTATAAACTTCAATAAGACACGAGAATATGGCCGATCAATGAAGATTTTGAGCTGTTCCGTTTCACAAAAGCGGTCTAAATCTTTGACCCCCCAGGACCCCTGTTTTATTGTTTAGAAGCGAATAGCACAATAAATACCGCAGGGTTACGGACTAAACAGCCCTTACCTTTCACTGGGATTAAGTGTTCCTCCTCAAAAACGTGTTTATTCGATCAAAAACCCGGACCCAAACAAGAATTAGCAAAGCGGCTAAAGACTAGCAGCTTCCGATAACATTACGGGACAAAAACAAAGCGCTGCAGGGAAATAAAACATCTGCGAGCGACACAAACGCGGGATATGTTTGAGTTATCTGGTGGTTTTCGGTAAATCGTTGCCTGAAAGAGTAAAAGCGCAATCACAGTACTAGTAAATACACGGATCTGTCAACGCGAGGACGAGTCAGAGCCCACAGCGGCGACGCGCCCTGAGTTTAGTCTGTCAGGCGCTTCCGCTCGCTCTGTTTAACCTCTTAATCCCCGCCTGAGCCGAGCGTTTCTCCAGCTTTACCCAAATGCAAAAGCGTCAAAATAGCGACGGAAACGAGGATGAAAACGCAACAAAAAAGTGACACAAATAGAGAACAAAATGCGACAAAAACGCGGCGAAAATACGACAAAAAAGTGGCGAAAACGCAATAAAAATGTGGAAAAAAAGTGACAAAAAATGACAAAAATGGCGAAAATATGACAAAAAGAGACAAAAATGCAACAAAAATTCAACAATAAATTGACAAAAATATGGTGAAAAAGTGGCGAAAATATGACAGAAATGTGACAAAAAAGTGACAAAAATATGGTAAAAACACGACAAAAATGTGACAAAAAAGTGACAAAAATATGGTAAAAACACGACAAAAATGTGACAAAAAAGAGACAAAAATGCAACAAAAATTCAACAATAAATTGACAAAAATATGGTGAAAACGTGGCGAAAATGTGACAAAAATGTGACAAAAAAGTGACAAAAATAGGTAAAAACGTGGCGAAAACATGACAAAAATGCAACAAAAAAGCGACAAAATATGGTAAAAACACGACAAAAATGCAACAAAAAAGCGACAAAAATATGGTAAAAACACGACAAAAATGTGACAAAAAAGTGACAAAAATATGGTAAAAACACGACAAAAATGTGACAAAAAAGTGACAAAAATATGGTAAAAATGTGGAAAAAAGTGACAAAAAAGAGACAAAAATGCAACAAAAATTCAACAATAAATTGACAGAAATATGGTGAAAACGTGGCAAAAATGTGACAAAAAGTGACAAAAATAGGTAAAAACGTGGCGAAAACATGACAAAAATGTGACAAAAATGGAACAAAAATGTGACAAAAATGCAACAAAAAAGCGACAAAAATATGGTAAAAACACGACAAAAATGCAACAAAAAAGCGATAAAAATATGGTAAAAACACGACAAAAAAGTGACAAAAAAGTGACAAAATGCAACAAAAATTCAACAATAAATTGACAAAAATATGGTGAAAACGTGGCGAAAATGTGACAAAAAGTGACAAAAATGTGACAAAAATGCAACAAAAAAGCGACAAAAATATGGTAAAAACATGACAAAAATGTGACAAAAACGTGACAAAAACGTGGTGAAAAAGCAACAAAAAGTGACAACAATGTGGCGAAAATACGACAAGAGACAAAAAAGTGACAAAAATATGGTAAAAACACGACAAAAATGTGACAAAAAAGTGGCAACAATACGACGAAAAAGTGACAAGAATGCAGCAAAAAAGCAACAATAAATTGACAAAAATATGGCGAAAACACGACGAAAATGTGACAAAAAAGTGAAAAATATGACAAAAATATGGCGAAAACGCAACAAAAAACTGACCAAAAAGAGACAAAAACACGACATAAAAAGTATATGATCACTTTTGTAGGTCTGGTCTTAGCTTTCAAATGAGGCGTTACACTGTTGCTCTCCAGTCAAGAAGCTTTTAGATTTGGGTAAAGGCGGAGAAAAGAAAATGCGCTCGGTTCAGGCGGTTAAGAGGCTAACGACAAAACTGACCATTTGGAAAAACATGTATCATCTTATTAGCGTTTGAGTTTCAACTGTTTACATTTCCAGATCAAATGACATCATAATGTTAAATGAAACACTGTAGTAGAGTCAAATCGATCTCCTGACGGGGCAAATCCAGGGTAAAATCTGCTCGAACAAACCAGGAAATCCCCGTTTTCCTCCCGCAGCAGCAGTGACGTCCATCTGCACAAGTGAAAATGATGCTCCGCGTTTTTGTATCTTTGGTCATTTTGATTTTTGCCTGTGTTTACTCAGCCCATGGCCTTTATTTCCACATCGGAGAAACGGAGAAGAAATGCTTCATTGAGGAAATCCCGGACGAGACCATGGTTATCGGTGAGACGCTCCTTCTTTAGCTTTTAGCTGCAGTGCCAGCTGTTTGCACGGAGGCGGAGGAGGATGTGCGCCTCTCAGCATCTTTATTTTACTGTGTGTACATCAGGCTAAACGTGCTGTGCGTAAAACTGTGCTGGTGAGACTCAGTATGTCAGGATTTGTGCAACTTTACTCCTGGATCTACATGTAAAACATTAATAATACTGAGTTTCTAAATAAGCTGAACCTTCTGCTTCACAGAAATACATATGAATGTATTAAAAGAGACTTAACCTTAACCCCTACTTTAACCAGGTGCATTTTGTCCAGTTCAGTTTTACCCAAATCTAAAAGCTTCTCTGAGCTTACAGGTCTTAGCATTTGAAAGCTAAGACCTTAAAAACTGATCTCAACGGATCTTTTTCTTCGCTTTGTTGACGCGTTGTCACTTTTGACGTGATTTCTTTCCACAGCATTTTTGTCACTTTTTGTGGCTTTATTGTGGATTATTTGTCACTCTCTTTTGTTGTGTTTTCATGCGTCGCTATTTTACAATGTGCAAATTTGTGCAGTTTTTCAAGAAGCTTTTAGATTTGGGTAAAGCCGAACTGGAGAAAATGTGCTCAGTTCAGGTGGGGGTTAAGAGGTTAAAGCTGGGGTACCTGATTCATTTGTGTCTCCTCAGAGTATGTTGTAAACACAGCAAGAGGTAAAAGGATAAAAACTCTGCACCGCTGTTACGCTCCCAAGGAATTTATTTAGGCACCACAAAGTAACGTTTCGGGCGTCACTTAGCCCTTCGTCAGACAGTGAAATGTTGGCTACACACCGGTATATATAGTCCATAATGAGGAGATCACATGACATACAACATCACATGGGTGATCACATGACCTGTGAATGAGAGTTTGCATGAATAGTATGTGTGCGCTTAGGGACCAAACAAATAGGGGCAAAACACCCTTGGGCAGGTCCATTAAAGGATCTGCGATGGATAGCCACTGAAAAGTGATGACAGAAACCACAATTAAAATAGAATAGAGAAGAATGTAGATCTATGTACATAAAAAGAAAAAGCACTATGTACAGTATATATTTTTTATCTTTATTCATACAGGGAAGGCCCAATGAGAGTACGAGACTCTCTTTTTCATGAGCGCCCTGTTTCATAACAGTGAATAACAATACAATATTTACAATAGACATTTGTTCAATTGTAAAAGTGTTTGTAGTTTGTTCCATTTGTGGGCAGCGTAATAAGAAAAGCCTCTTTTTCCCGTGTCACTCTTTACGAGACCAAACAGTCATGTGACCTGGTGCTGTAGCTACTTGAGCTGTAGTCGAGTTCACATGCGAGATAATCAGGAAGCCTCCCAACAAGTCTCTTATAAATAAATAAAATGCAGTGTTGCTCTCTTCGACTTGTCAGGAAGGCCAGCCGAAGGTCATACAGTAAACAATGATGAGTTCTGTATTTGTCTCCAGTTACAAGGGAAATCCTGCGTGTCAAGAATGTTAAATCTGTTGGACAACTCCAAAGGTTGCTTCTGCGCGAGGTGTTTCTGGTGTTTAGGATACTTTCCTTTTTGTTTATGTTTATGAACTGGCAGAGACCAACCATGTGATGGTGTAGATGCTGTCAGTTGTTTAGGTCGTGCCCCGCTGGGATGATCCCAGGCATTAGCCTGGGCCGAGTCTTGAGCAGCTTGGTTTATTTCTCTATTTGCAGCACCCGGTTCTGTAGGTTGCGTGGACATGGGCAAAGTAATATCCAAACAGACTTTCCAACAGTAACTACAGAGTCGACTGACAGTTCTTGAACATGGCTTGTTACAAGGAACGTGTTATTACAAGGATCAGTATTGGTACAACATATACAAAGGCCAATATTGATACCACAAGAAAAGACACTGAACATTTTTTTCACAAAATGAGACACTGAACCTTTTAAACACAGAAAAACACAGACCTTGTTGTTTTGTCTTCACCTAAAGTTTTATTGAGCGATGGATAGAAGTCTAATCTAAATGAGTGGAATTTATCTTGGGGGTGGCCCCGCCCCTGCTTCACTTTGTCACCGCTCAGTGCTGTATGTGGGTGTGAAATGTGCATGTAATTACATTCTCTGAACAATTTGAACACACAGGAGGGACTGTGAGAGCTAGAAACAAGTTTGGGCCAAAACAAAAAATGTCACTGTTTGAACAGGAAAAATCAGGTACATCAGCTTTAACTATCTGCTTTACAGATATAAATGTATACGTAACCTTAACCCTAGAGGCCAGTGCAAAGCCTCATTTGAAAGCTAAGACCTGCATAACTGATCTAAGATTTTTCTTCATGTTGTTACCTCGTTGTCATCATTTTTAGATTTGGGTAAAGCCGAACTGGAAAAATGTGCTCGGTTAAGGCGGAGGTTAAGAAATTGCAAATTATATAAATATAACATAAATAATAAAGAGTGCAGGTGAAATCCTTTCAGCGTTCTGGCTGTGCCGCAGCCGTCTGGCCGCGAGCTGCCGTTACAGCCGTCTGACCTGCTGGATAATGACGTAAACACGAGTGTATGTGAGTAACCGCGTCTCTGGTTGGACTCGTCCGACAGGTAAATACCGGACTCAGCTGTGGGACAAGCAGACGGGCTCCTTCTTACCCTCCACTCCTGGGCTGGGGATGCACGTGGAGATAAAGGACCCGGACGCCAAGGTAACAGCTGTGTGTCAGATCCCTTAGAACACTAATGCGTCTTTAGCAGTGTTGTTTCTGGCAGCCCTTTTAGTTTTAGTCACATTTGAGTCAGACAAAAACTAAAAAGGTTTTAGTCAGTTTCATTATAAAAAGTAATAATTCATTTCGATAAGTTTTGGAAATTGAGATAAATAATAATAATCTCTTGGCTTTATAGCTTTTGACGAACAGATTCCAGCAGAATAGGCGCTGGCGGAAGTGTCACTGTGAACAGGAGTTTTCCCCAAAGCGCCCGCTCCTCGTTCTCTGATCATTGCTTCCAGATTTAGTTTTTACCAACAGCGCCTTCTTCGTTCATCAACATGCTTTTCTGTGCTCCGGTGTTTAAAACTGTCCCGAGAAAAGATCCAGCAGTCCCTGTGACATCGCTGTCAGACGCTCCATGGAGGACGTATTGAGAGGGAGAGAGGGGGCACAGCCTGCAGCATGTGAGCGCCGCTCGGTGTTCTCTCGCTCCGCTGTGCAAACGTCTGACGAACCACTTCCTCCCATTTTCGTCTCGTTAACATAAACTCATAAAAAAACGCTTCGTCATTTTTTAGTCAAAGACCTATTTTTAACTCGTCATAAAAAAAGGTGCGTCAACAAAATAATGGTCATCGTCTTCGTTGATGAAAACAAAACTCCATTGACTATGGCCGTACCGTTAAACAATACCAGTATGGAAAAGAAATGGTATGGGCTATATGCTCAGTGACCTCACGTGATTTCCGCCTGGACTGCAAACCCGGTGCGTAAAAATGAGCAGGTCCCACAGAAATGAAGCGATAGCTCAGGATTTGGTGAAGGACAGTGAGTAAAAGTTCGGATGTTAAAAGATATTATGTGAGACGTAACGACTTCACTGGAGGAAACATCTACGTTCATTTTATTTTCTTTTTTCCTTTATTACAACTAACAACAACAAAACTAACAACAACCCGACACAGAAAAAGATCACATACATTAACCAAAGACAAAATGTAACACTGACGTGTGTGTGTGTGTGTGTGTGTGTGTGTGTGTGTGTGTGTGTGTGTGTGTGTGCATAAGGGAGGAGGTGTTTGCAACCAGAAATCAATGGATATGCATTATGATAGTAAAGTTAATGTAATATTGCTAAATCAAAATTCAAAGGGTATACTGTAATTTTGAGTTTGTTCCTTTTCTCTTCATCTGTAGTGTCCATAACTGAATTTAGTGTTTAAAAATAAATATATACATAAAATAAAAAACAACCGACCACTATTGAAAAAAACAATACAATCCTGGCCATCCATTTGGTCCTTGAGAGAAGGATAAAACATTTCTGTTGGTGTGTGGCAGTGTTAATTTCGTCGACTAAAATATTTAGTCATAATTTTAGTCAAAGTGATATTTTTGACGACTAAAATTGGACTAAAACTAAATTAAAAGTTTTTCATGAGACTAAAACTATGACTAAAATGTCCAGATATTTTAGTCGACTAAAATAAGACTAAATAAAAATGAAAAAGGAGAGACTAAAATCATCCAAACTTCTATTGACCGTTAGAAAGAGCCTCAGATCATGTAAATTCTCTGCCAAAGGAACAGCTCTGAGCTTTGTTCATGTGGAGCAGCTCCATGAAGCAGAGGAGCTGATTAAATATGATTATAATGAATATTATAAATGCAAAGTCGACTAAATTTACTTGCAATTTTAGTCGACTAAAACGAGACTAAAATGGAAGATTTTTTTTGACTAAATCTCGACTAAAATTGAATTACAGTTTCGTCAAAAGACTAAGACTAAAACTACATTAAAATATGTTGTCAAAATAACACTGGTGTGTGGGAATCTTGTGTTGCATTAAAAAAGAAACAGTTAAGTCTCATGCCCCTAATGTACGTGTTTAGTTTGTCTTCCTTCTTTTCAGTGAATAGTGCATTAAAAACAAAATACAACAACTATGTTACACTTCTTATGTCTTTTGACCAAATGGAGAGACGGATTATATACTGAGGGAAGAAAACTGATTCTGAACGTTAACATTAAAAGAGAGAAGACAACAAAGTCTATAATCACAAATATATATATGTGCATGCAAGTATGTAAACTGTATGTATATCCACATAATTAGATTCGCGTTCATAACGGTGGATGTTTTTGCCTTGAGGCTAACGCGGCTAATGCGGCTAACACAATAAAAAAATTAAAACCAGTGCAAAGTTTGGAACGAGCCTGTCCTGTTAGTAGTTTAAATAATATTTAGTTGTTTACATGTTATATTGTAATTTTTTAACACTAGCCTTTAGCTCGCAAGATAAAAGCTCCGCCCTTACGACCAATAATAGTTCGCTGCAGACCCGGAGCCGAGACAGATCCACGACGGTGAGGCGGATCCGCCGTGATAGTGCGCCCTCTGCTGGTAGGAGCAGATCCACAATGAATATGTGTTAATATTTTATGTTTTACAATTATTGTTAGGGTTAGTTTAAAATCGTTAGGATTAGGGGTAGGTTAAGATTAGGGTTAAGGTTAGGTTAGGGTTGTTAGGTTTAGGATTAGGTTATGGTTGTTGGGGTAAGGGTTAGGTTAAGATTAGGTTAGGGTTGTTTAGGAACAAAAATAACAAGCAATGTATATATATATGTATATATATAAGAATTTTGTTTTGTTTTCATGAACATTTGAAAATAACTAAGCCAACAAACTCCTCACGTGCGTGAAGTAGATCAACATATCAATCAACATCAACCCTCCTAAAAGCTGATCGGTCTAGATCCACCTTATCCAGCAGCTTTCCCCGACTCCTTACGACGGCTGGCGTTTCCTTTGGGGCAGGATTCACAGCGAACATGATGTTTGTAACACGTGGCACCAAATCCTGAGCTCTCTCTTTATTTGTGTGGGACCTGCTAATGGTGAATGGAAACGATCGGCGTCAGGAAGTGCAGCGTCTGGCTTATTGTCCAGGAACAAGTCACGTGGGGAAACTGTGCATATAGCCCATTAAACAAATAAAAGCAGGTACAGAAAGAAGGTTAGTTACATAAGGTTTTTTGGCCGAGCAGTGTATAAATTGTCTTTAATACAGTAGAAAGGATCAGGCTCCACATTTGGATCATTCATTTCCCATGTCTTTTTTTCAGATCATCCTCTCGCGTCAGTACGGCTCTGACGGCCGCTTCACCTTCACCTCCCACACTCCCGGAGAGCACCAGATCTGCCTGCACTCCAACTCCACCAAGATGGCGCTGTTCGCTGGAGGGAAACTGGTAAAACATACACAGACCTTCAGTTCTCTGCAGAGGATATTCCCTTAAAGGAACAGGCCAGTGTTTTTCCATACTGAGATCTGTTCTTACCTGAGCTTAGACCAGTTGATGCGTACCTGTCTGGCCTTTACGCGTGCGCTCAGTCACGCAAAACGACCAAAGATGTTGTTAGCATTTGGCCTCTCCCAGTATATTCCTATGGCTCCAAATGGGGGTGAAGTTGGAAGTGACCACGCTCTTCCACAAAGACCAGACAGGTGAGTATCAACTCGTCTAAGCTCAGGTAAGAACATGTCTCAGTATGGAAGAACACTGGCCTGTTCCTTTAAAGTGCATGTGACAGATTTTAATGCTCTTGAAAATATGACTTATTTAGATGGATCACATCAGTTGCATAATTATCATTTTTTTCAGTGAAGCATCCAATGTAATGAAGAAATGTTGGGCAGAAAAGTTATTTTTATTTGAATTTTTAAGCTGCTGACAGGAAGTGACTCATTCATTTCCCATTGACTTAACATGGTTGCACGGCAACAGTTTAAAATTGTTTACTTTCTTCGATGTCACTTCCTGTCGGTGTCCAATAAGGAAGTGAAAACATAAACATCACAAAAATGCTCAAACTAAAGAAAACTGGAACAATCTTTAGCAAAATCTTAAATATAATCGTGTTAACTGAGTTTTAGCAAAGATTGTGTCTAATGTGTCAGATGCACTTTAAGAGGAGACACTGCTGCAAAACACTTTTGTTTTTTCCATGTTCAAACATTTGAATTTCAGTTTCATTGAGCTGGCTTGTGTATGACATGTGTTATGTTCACATAAATATGTCTTTCAGTTCAGCTTTTGATCAACAGCAGCGTCTCATCTACATCTGATTTTTTTTTTATATATATAAAATATATATTCATGGAACAAAATGTATATTTTCATCCCTTCAGTGTATGTGAATTCAGAAATTTGCAGAAAAAATACTGTGCCTCTATTTGTTGCCAGAGATTACTTATTCAGACTACTGACTTTGGATTACTCCTTTAAAAAGTAATTTAATTACTTTACTGATTACTTGATTTCAAAGTAAAGTTGTATTACTCATTACTTTATTGTAGTGAGTTTAGTTTAGTGTTTACTATAGTGACATCAGTCTACTGTAGTTTGAACATGTGCTTTTGTTTTGGTCACGTTACGGCCGAGCCAGTGCCGACCAGCAGCGGGTTTGAAGCTTGATAACAGTTTGTTTTACAGCAATCCTTCATATGTCATCTTTATCTGACACAAACTCAAATAGTATTATTAATATAATAGTAGTATTTCCAGTGAGAAAACATACATCTCTCTCCTCCACCTGTTTGTGCCGTGGTCCTCAGGCTGAAAACGTGACGTGTCGTATACACTACGTCGCTCCTGTGGCCACGAGAAGAAAACAAATAGATCTTTTTACAAAGGAAAATGACAAATAGTAACGCGCTGTGACCTGGAAAAGTAACTTTAATCTGATTACTGGTAAGGGAATAGTAATGCGTTACAGTGAAGTAGCTCGTTACCGGCATCACTGTCTCCCTCTTCATTGTTTGTAAACCAAAACATCTAGTACAGGTCCTTTAAGAACCGCAGCACTTGTGATTCTGATTCCTGTGAATGTTTCATTTCAGAGAGTGCATTTAGACATTCAGGTCGGGGAGCACACGAACAACTACCCGGAGATCGCGGCGAAAGACAAACTCACTGAGCTGCAGCTCCGAGCGCGACAGCTGCTCGACCAAGTGGAGCAGATCCAGAAGGAGCAGAACTACCAGCGGGTCAGTGCACTCCTACGTCCCGGTTTAGTCCGTGATGGTCCGTGGTCCTGACCCATTTCCCTGGGATTCGGACCCGTTTGTAAATTGTGCTAAATAAGTTCATAAATGTCTGATCTCCTGTTGTTTTCTCGTCAGTACCGCGAGGAGAGGTTTCGGATGACGAGCGAGAGCACGAACCAGAGGGTGCTGTGGTGGTCCATCGCTCAGACGCTCATCCTCATCCTCACCGGCATCTGGCAAATGAAGCACCTCAAGAGCTTCTTCGAGGCCAAGAAACTGGTGTAGAGCCGAGAGCTGTAGAGCTGATTAAGGATCCGCTCAAAACTGGAAATCTGGTGCATTTTGATGAGTTCTTTGGTTTTGTTTTACCTCACTCTCCGGCACATCGATTCCACAGTCACGACGAGTAAAGACACTGGATTTCTTTGGAGAGAGGAAGATGTTAATGTTCTACAATTTGGGGAGACGCTGCAGGTGAACGGGGGAAACACAAAAGCAGAGATATCAATTTGAAGCTTTGCTCTAGATTGGTGACAAAGTGAGGGGAAAAATGGTGCAAGTTTTCTCTCATTTTATGTTTTCATATTATATTTTGTTATTATCTAGTCTTTAGTGGAGAAAACAGTAAATTTCCCCTTGTTATTTGAGGTTCAAAGCTCAGTAGATCAGGCAGATATTATATACTGAAACAAGCTTCCAGATGTTAAGTCCAAGTCTGTAAAGTGTGGAGTCTTATGGAGCGACTAAAGTTAAAGTTTAGTCCCTTTGTCTGCACATGCGTGTATATTCCTCCCGTCTTTAGTCGCTGCTGTCTCCCACAAAGGAAATGACCATATTTGGATTACAGCGTCATCTCGGTCACAGCCTTTCCTGCTACACGTGGATACCAAACATGTCAGTCTGTGTGAATGAATAAGCGTGGGAAAGACCAGGGAGCGGCACAGACATGTTGGAGCACAATTTCAAAAAATTCCCTAAAATTTCCTAAAATTTCAACACAATGCCATTAAAAAAAATCCAAACTGTTTAAAAAAAAATCAAAAATTTTCCAAAACTTTCCACATTTTTCCAACTGTTTTAAAAAGTTTTCATAATTTGCCAAAAAATTGAAAACGGTTCCATTAAAAAGACAACAAAAAAAAAATCCAGTCTTCCAAAATTTTCAGAACTTTTTCAGAATTTTCCCAACATTTCTCAAACTGTTCCAGACTGTCTCCCACAAAGGAAATGACCATATTTGGATTACAGCGTCATCTCGCTCACAGCCTTTCGTGCTACACGTGGATACCAAACATGTCAGTATTTATGAATGAATGAGCGTGGGAAAGACCAGGGAGCGACACAGACATGTTGGAGTCACTTCCTGGATAAATCTCAGAGAATAAACCTGGTAAAGAGAGAGTTTGGGCTGATTTTACTCTGACGTAAAAAAAAAAAGATGTTATGGGAGAAAACAAACTGTTAAAGAGTTGTTAAATGTTGACATTGACAACTGAAAATCAGTTTTCAGGTGAAAACAGATTTGTCATTGCGTGAAGAATCAGTTTTCACCTGCAGCGTCTCGCCTTAACCATAAACGAAAGTCAAAACTTCTGAGTTTTAACAGTGAAAAGGCAAAATCCCACCTACATTTTAAACTCTAGGTTCTTTAGATGATGAAGCTCTGGCTGCACATGAACGTCTTCACTGTTTGTCATATTAATAAATATTTTAAGCTGTCACTTCTAAAACAACCGAGATTTTGTACATTTTGCTGCAAAGGCTCATCCCAACATTCATTTGGTTTTAACAAAACACATCATGGGACAGTTTGACAGAAGGTGATTTCCTGAGGCATTATTGTGTAAATGCTTTTGCCGATTGTCCTTCAAGTGTTTTCCCCAGAGAACACGACACTAAGCACTAATGGGAGCTGAAACTGAACCACCAACCTCGGGGATAGAGGGCGCCCTTTTCACCAGACCAAGTAAAAGCAACATTCCCTTTTGGCCTATGAAGAGCTGTATCATATTCATTTAAATGTAAGACTTTTTTTTTGCCATGTGTTTCCATTTAATCCAATAAATAAATATTTAAAAAAAAGAAAACGAGCATTTCTCATTTGTGTTAAAGTCATTGTTTGGCTTTTGCAGAGACACACTGATTTGAGTAACTCTGAAAGTGAATTGAACGTTTGAGGAAGATCATGGCCAGAACTTTACACAAATTTATTTCAGCTAATTCATTTGTGTTTTATTATGTAGGTACAGTATTTGCAGCACATTGCAGCTTTTATAATGTATTTTTGTAGCATACATTTCTTGTACAGTCTACTAATACTTTTGAGGACCTCAGATGGGAGCCGACCATCAGCTCCTTAATGGAAGGCCCAGCAGAGGATGTTCTACCTGCGGCAGCTGAAGAAACTTAAGCTGCTGAGCCAGATGCTGGTGCAGTTCTACACGGCCATCACCGTGTCCCTCCATCCATCCATCTTCTTCCACTTGTCCGTTGCCGGGTCGTGGGGGCAGCTGTTGGAGCTGCACCAGCCCCTATGGCTCCTCCTGCAGGTGGTGGGTCCACAGAAGGACGGCCTCATGGTTCTAACCGGGCCTGTTGGTCTCTCATAAGGGGCTTCTGAACCGCTCTTTGTCTGACCCGTCACCTAGGACCTGTTTGCCCTGGGTGACCCGACCAGGGGCACCAAGCCCCCGACAACAGAGCTCCAGGATCATTCAGGCTCAAACCCTCCACCACGTTAAGGTGGAGGCTCCAGGAGGGTCCATCACCGTGTGGTCTGGTCCATCCTCTCCTCCTGTGCTGCGGCTGAGAAGAGGTGGTGATTGGCTGTAACTGATCTATTGCACTATTGTCGTCTTCATCATAGTTGATCTTCTTTACGCATGCCCTTATGATCTCAGTTTATTTATCTAAGTTGTGTGTTTCATGTTTCATTCCAAAAAAACTATTCTGATTTTGCAATAACAACCCATAGCGTAATGGCGGCTGATAAAGTAATAATCATTAACACAACACAAGTTAAACCTTTATTTTATTTTTATACTCTTGCACAACTCTCGATAAAGACACATCATCCTCCTCATCATCATCACGCCGACACTGGAGACCGAAGGGCCCAGTGCGTCGGTTACATCTTTGCATAGGGTCAGCTTTCCTGTTCGAACACAGACCACACTGAACATTTGCACTTAACGAGACTCCACGTTTTAACAAAGCACTGGTTTAATATCAAGAATAAAGATCTGAGCACGCACCATAGAAAACAACGGAAACCGAGCACACCACGCGTCATAAAGGGATCAGTGCGGGCTTAGCGGGAGCATTCTGCAGAAGCCACCGCTCCTCTCTTCACCCCCGAACAGAGCACATCTCCTCCAGTTTGGCTTTACCCAAATCCAAAAACGCCTTGGAAAAAAAGTGTCAAAATCGCAACAAAAATGAGATGAGAACGAGGATGGAAAAGCCACAAAAAAGTGGCAAAAATAAAAGGAACTACGTGGCAACAATGTGGGGAAAAAGATCCTTCTAGATCCGTTTTGTAGGTCTTAGCTTTCAAATGATGTGTTACTCTGGTCTATAGGCTGTAACATTTTAGATTTGGGTAAAGCTGAAGGGGGGAGTACAGAGGTTAACCACGCTCTCACGTTCTTTACGAAAAAATATGTTTGTGTTTGTTTTTTTACACATTTCTTGACATCGGAGATCAACTCGATATTGGAAATATGCACATCAGCCATTTCGATATCCTTTTGTAGACGATATATTGCACACCTCTAATTTAAAGGGATATTTCAGGATTTTTGACATTGGGCCTCATTTCCTAGTTATCCAGAGTGTTGTTGATGTCTGGAGATATTTTTTTCTTAAATTCATGCAGAGTCTAGTGGCGCTAGGCTAGTCTTAGGCTAGTGCATTTCTATGGTATCAGTTAGCCTGCATTAAAAACAGTCTGACCCACTCCACAGTGCACCTGAGGTAAATCACTTATAACACCAGACTAACCATATAAATGTCTGTGTCGATCAGTCCCGTCGCCAGACGTCAGTCTTAAGGGGGCATATGAAATCCACGAGGGGGCACAATTACTATACATACACTCTTTGGACCATGTTTTGAATAAACAGGAGAGCGCGTGGCTCGGTCAGTGCTGTGGGCGTGTCCACTTTTCAGTCTTTTTCAAGCCTTCAGCTGTAAAACGCACACTTACAACAAATACGAGAGGTCTTTTCCGTGGACTTCAGCGCTTTGTAGTAAAATACAGATTGCTTGTTACCAGCCGCACCTGTCACTGCCTTTGCCCAAAGATGCTCACGAGCCGCTGCAGAGGGACGGAGACAGGGACGGACTCTCAGAGCGGGGATGAACAGGGAAAGTGTCTCTGACAGGGAGACGCTGAGCGTGAGACATACTGTTAATAAGCCTCTATTCTCCGGTTTTATTTTATGAGAGACAACATGGGAGCCGTGCACAATTACACATGAGCGCACGAGAGAGGGAACTGTTTCTGTAGAGACAGAGAAAGAGACAGAGGGGGATGAAATGTCCCCTCTCGGTTTCAGGAGGAAATAGCTACTTGTTGTGGAGTTTGGGCTGGTCTCTAATCGGGCAGAAAGCGCAAAAATAACACTGTGCAAATTAGTGATACGTATCTTTGCCCAATTTGTGGTGGTTATAATGCAGGCCTTCTAGTGGTTAAACGGCGTATACCTGCGTATCACGTAGACTACACCACTGTCTGGGGGGCACAAGCATCTTGGGGGACGGGCACGGCCCCCTATGGCCCGCCCATAGCGACAGGTATGGTGTCGATAGAATAATTATAATCATTTTGCATTTAAAATAACTTATATTTGAGCAGCATCAGCTTCGTGGCTGTAAGCTAACGCAGCGGCGGAGTGATCTGCGAGAAAATAGTCCCTCAAAATGCAGTAATTCATGTGATACAAGGTCAGTTATATTTCAAACATGATTCTATTAACACAGACATTTATATGGTTAGTCTGGTGTTATAAGTGATTTACCTCAGGTGCACTGTGGAGTGGGTCACACTGTTTTTAATGCAGGCTAACTGATACCATAGAAATGCTTTAGCCTTGCCCTAGCCTAGCGCCACTAGACTCTTCAAATATAAGAACTACATGAATTAAAAATTAATATCTCCAGACATCAACAACACTCTGGATAACTAGGAAATGAGGCCCATTGTCAAACATCCTGAAATATCCCTTTAAGACTTTAATTCTGTAACCATTTTTTTTTTATCAGCTCTAATCCAGCCTCCTGGATCAGGGCCCAGGTCTGTTTCCATCAGGAACATGGTTAAGAGAGAAAAGTCTGTTTAGAAGATTATGATCCCGTTAAACCCTTTTGCACAAAGAAAACCTACGGAGCGCTGAGAAAAACTCGGCTCGACGCGTCTGACACGAGAACAGCTCTGCTGCGATGGCTTTATGTACAACATGTGACGTCAACGCCTCCTGTTTTTAGAAGATCGATTCTCAAAACGACTTTAAAGTGAGCGCGTACTGCAGTCGTTTATGAAAGTTAAGTCACTTCGTTGGCCTTAGGTTTTTCTAGACAAATTTAAGGAGGAAGAAGTTAAGAGCCCTAAACAAATCTGTTAAAAATCAAATGCTATTTCTGTACAAATCCTAAAAGAGTGAAACCAGTCGGGCTAAGCTACCACGTTAGAAAAGCGTTAGGGATGTCAGGACTTTTACGCTCTGGAAATTCATGTCCAAAACTCGCCTTGAACTAAGAAAGGTTTGGAGTATCATCATCATCGTGGAATTCAACAGAACTGTGTCTACTGTGAAAGTATAGTAAAAATGTTCACATTGAAATCGTGACATCCCTAAAAGTATTGAAAACTCCACATGGCTCTTCTCTGCTCAGTTACTGCGGCTTCAGGAGGAATTCATGAGCCTCTGATCGTTTCTATGTGACTGTGTCGACGTCTGATACTGAAGATGTTCAAATTATAGTGTTTCTATTCATCCATTTACTTCTGCTTTGTCTACGTCTACAGTAGTTAGAAGTTACACATTTCTTGGTTTGCCCACCTCTGTCCTGATCATGGTCAGAAGATTATTTCAACATAGAACTCTATAAAATAATGGCATTTTATTGATGTATTTGTAATTTAAAACAGTTTATCTAAGTATATTACAGCTCACAACAAAATACAAAACTAAAATATAACTGAACCAGATTCTTAATGTTTCCTGCGTCACTCGTGATGGGTCAGGGCTTTGTTCAGCCCGCGGGGAACACAAAGGTCTGAACTTGAAACTTGCCTAAAAGACGTAATGAGGAATTCTTGATATGAAGTGTTTAGTTTTACTAAGTGAACGGGACGGGCGAGTCTCAGCCCCTCGAGCTCAGAGCAGCTAAAGCCTGGTTCACACGGCAGGATAATTAGGCAGATTTTAGCACCGATTCTCCCGACAATATTCAGGACGCTCCGATCATTGGCGCCGAAGTTAAAGTAGTTAAGACTAAACTGTGACTGAAATCTATACATGCTTTTCAGTCATGTGACCTTTGTTGTTATGGCGGCCATTTTGAATACCGAAGTAGAATTATGCAGTACTACAACATGTAACAATATCTCTACTCAGGATGAAAATGAAAGACGACTGATCGACAGTGGTATTTTTATGAACTCGTAATCATCGCTCATGAAGATAGCAGTAAAAACACGGAACCAGAGACGCACGTTTATGTGAAGAAACCAGTGAGTCAGTGTTTAAGCTACTCAAGACGTTAGCATGCTACCAGTTAGCATTTAGCAGTGGTGGAAGAAGTATTAAATATTCTTAAGTAAAAGTGCAGATACAGGACCAAAAATGTACTTAAGTAAAAGTATCTGATAAAATGTTTACTTAAAGAGCAACTAAACACCAAATCAAGTTTTTTTTACTGATAAACTGTCTCAATGGGTGTCTCATAGTGTTGTCCACTGGTCCCTGACATTATTCTGACATTATAGCACAAACATGTGTTAAATCCTAACTTTGGCCTGAAAACGAATGGGTTGCGCCCCCTTCAGGGTAAACTCTGCTACTAAATTAGAATTTCCTGATTGGCTGGAGACGTGTCCACGGCCTCCACAGAACGTCATAAGCCGCACCAGCTCCACAGAACGTCATCAGGTGCTGCCCATTGTCCTGCCCCTGTGGTTTATAACCAAGTCCCTCCCACGTAATCAGTCTGCTGTGATTGTGCCAATGCAAAGGCCCACACACTCACCCCCCGCATGTCACCCCCAAACTTCAGAGACCGCCTCTTTCACGGCACTTTTTGACTTTTGTTTTGTGGGTGGGGAAAGGCTTTGGCACGCCCGTTTAGTTACTCTTTAAGTAAAAGTACAAAAGTATGCGTTGCAAACTTTATAAGTAAAAAGTAAAAGTATTTAAGAGTCTAATGTTCGGGATTTTTAAAATCATTTGAGTCAAACCAGGTGTAAATGAGTAAACCACTAACTCGGGTAAAAACAGGAAGTAAACCAGGTCTAAACCCGGACTAAACTAGGTCAGGTTTAAACCAGATCCAAACAAGGCCTAAAGAGTTAAACCACTAAACCAAGTCTAAACTGGGACCAAACCAGTTCATCAAAGAGAGGCCACTCAGCTCTGACCTGCCCAGGGGAAAGCCCTGAACCACAGACATCTAGCCTTGGATACAACATGTGACAGAGGTCAGAGCTGAGCTGTTACTGTAGTATTTCCTCAGTGTTCGTAGATGTGAGACACACATGTGTTTATCGTGTTGACAGTTGCTAACCGGTAGCATGCTAACGTCTTGAGCAGCTTAAACACTGACTCAGACTGAGACTCTGTTGACATGACAAACTGTAAAAATCACGGAAAGGTTTTCCGTTTCCTCTTTGATGAGTTAAGTTAGTCTTCAGAGTGAAGCAGATCTTTAGTAAATCCTGCTGTAGCTCCACAGACAGCGCTGCTACGTCTGAGCCACATTTGCTGCTTATATCATATAAACGTTTTTACTGTTCCCTTCATGAGCAATGATTACGAAGACATAAAAATGCCACTGACAGTCAGTTTCTTTCATTTTCATCCTGAGTAGAGATATCGTTACATGTTGTAGTGCTGCATAATTATACTTCAGTATTCAAAATGGAGGCCGGAACTATGTGTGATGTCATTGGAAACGCATGTATAGATGTTTTGGTCAGCTCATAAGAACAAAATCGACTTTACTTCTACTTTAAATGTTCTATTGTGTGGTAATCCCTCAGAGTAGAAAATCGATAAACATTTGTGTATCAGACGGCTCCAGAGTGACACAGAGGTGAATCTAAGCGCCTGAAGTCTTCCTGAGGTCCGTCGTCTGCGGTCGTCGTCAGTGCTCGGACACAGTCAGGTGCTTCATCTTTCTGGCCGCCTCTTCGCAGACCACCTTCGACGTTTTCTCGGGGCTCGGGGTCGGAGTGTTGGCCGCGCTGTTCGGGTACTCCCTGTTCCCGAAGATGATGCTCCCCACTCGCACGTTTGTGGAACCCACTTCGATCTAAACAGACGAGAAAACAGAGTGAAAACTACGGACACATTTTGCAAAAGGCGTCTGGTTTGATTTCTTTGGAGGACTGAACAGACTGTAAAGAGTTGGTCGGGCTCGCCAATAATTAAAGCAAACATCTTCCACCTGGTCTAAGATGAGTTATGAGGAGTTGGCTGGTTGGAGAAAATATCAATGTCCTTTTGTGTCGTTTTTTTAACCATTAATAGTACTTTATTTTTTGCCTATTGTCGATTGTGTGTGCAGCACGTTTAACCAGAATGAAGATCCAACATGCTTAACAGTAAATAACAGACACCTTCTACTCAAGCCTTTTATGAAAGTGCAAATATACAGCTGTGTTTTTGGTTGAGAAAAAGACAGGAAACATTTAGAGGTGATGGTTATATGTTATAACATCCTTCATCAAAAACAGACCTGGAGTAGTATTTCACTTCATTCGCGATGTTTTGAGTAATTCTTGGGTAATTGACCTTATGCAAAAGCCCCGCTCCCTTCCCAATGCTAGCTCAGTCAAGGAGTGGAGTTTCACACACGACATAACGAGCGTGCATTAAAAGTAGAGGATTTGATCAAATTCAAAACTCTACTGATGTATAAAGTCAAACATAATCAGCTTCCTTCAAATATTCAGAAGATGTTCAGCAATAGAGATGAAAGATACAATCTTCGAGGAAAGATGAACATTAAAAAACAACTGGTCCGCACCTCCTTAAAGAGTCTGTTCCTGACTCGGAAAGGGATAGATCTTTGGAATGACCAAGATGAGGAACTTAAGGTTAGCCCCTCATTTGAGCAATAAATAAATGTAAAAAGCAATATTAGACCAATATGCTATTGTCAAACCATGACCCAAACTGTTTGTTTGCATCTTAATGTGATCGTATGGACATGATCGTAGTCATTATCAACTAAGGAATTGTATCAATGAAATGAAATGAAAGTCAACAGCTATGTTTGTTAATGTATGAGCGGTAGGCATCTATGAGTTATCTTCTGCCTACTCTCTATGGGAACATCGTTGTTACGAATTACAACCTTGCAACCCAAATAAACCAAATAAACAATAAACGAGGGAGAACTTCGTGTTACTTTTGTTGTTCGTGTTACCAGATCAAGGCTAATGGGTTGAAATGTGGAGGAATATACTAAAAATATGCAACGAAGGGGATGCTACAAACTATTGAGGCTAAAGCACCGGACTCGTCCAGTTCTGGCACTACCGGCTAAATAATCTTTTTATGTTTGTGTAGTATTGAAAAGAGCTAAACCTACAGGAGCCTCACAGACCTCCTCCACTGACTGCAGTGGCTCTGTCTCCCCCGCGTCTTATTCAAGGAGGAAACATATTAGTCATGATTCTCCCGTGTGCTGTCAGTGCAGTGGCAAAACAAAACCTCCCACGGCTGAAATATCAAGACTAAACGCTGCCGGTAGCCAGATATTCCAGCAGCAGAAACAACATCCAGCAATGACAGCTCATGAAACTCCTACAAACGACACGACAATAAACGAGTCTTAACTTGGCTTACAAGTTAGCAGACACCACGACTCTCTATGGAAGAAGATACAGATGATGTGTGGTAGCAACGGTTGCTATGAGATATGACTGGACTATTACCGTTTTAGGGCATCGTTAAGACTTAAAACTGAGCAGAACGGATCGAATCAAACATAAAGTCGGATTATGGACAACGTGTGTTTATCAGGTCGAGATGAAGCCGTGAATCCAAACTGAAAGTTACTTTTTTACAGGGTTATTCCCACTGCTGCCTGCGGGGGGAGCCCCAGTCATAATAATAATTTAACCTCTTGCCTTAACCGAGTGCATTTTCTCCAGTTCAGCTTTACCCAAATCTAAAAGCTCCTCGACTGGAGAGCAACAATGCAAGTCTCAATTGAAAGCTAAGACCTACAAAACTGCTTTTTCATTGCTTTTATTGTCGCTATTTTGTTGCTGTTTGGCTTTATCCAAATCTCAAAGCTTAAACTGGAGAAAATGTGCTTGGTTCAGGTGGGAGTTAAGAGGTTAAAATTATAAACACATCAAATATCAATGCTGAGGATCCAAAATAATGTTTTTAAGCCCCGTCTTCAGGATCTGACCACTTTAACTCTTTTTAAATTGAACGTTGAGACGAGTCGAGTACAATGGCCGCTGGCTGCTCTGCTTTGCGACCATGACACTGGAGGCCGCCATTGCTGTAGTACCGCCCTATAGCCGCTAGGCCCCCATTGGAATGCATTGCACTTTAGACAAAAACAACTTTAATGCCCGGTGGCTAATGTTTTGTCTACAGCTAGATATTCCTCCTGTGATTACGCTGGGTTAGACACAATCAGAGGCACCGGGCTGGTTATTGTAGAAATCTCGTACTAATGAGGGTCGGACTGTTAGCATTGGAGCTGCGCGAGCTACATGTCACGCAAGGGCGGAGTCTACAGTGAAGATCCCGCCCTTATTAGGAACATGCTTCGTCAGAGCTGGGGAGGAGGAGTCTGTGAATCCGCCATGATTTCCCCCTCGAACGTGGTCATTATGCATTATGCATTATGAGGAGTGAGGAATGACGGTCTATTAATAATATGTCTATGGTCGTGTATCTTCATTTTGGTTTAGAATATTTACTGCAAAAACCTGTTGAAACATAGTAAATCCTCTGGCTGTGAGGACGTTATGTGACCAGTGCCGTCATGGGAACGGTGTGACGGTGCTTTGACTCACGGCGTGTTCGAAGTCTGTGGACATGCCCATACTGAGCTCCACGTCCTCCACCGGCAGCTTCAGACTGTCACAGACCTCCTGCCTCCGACTGAGCAGCATCTGAGGATCACCACACCGCGGTTTAAGGAAAACACACGACTCTGACACACAGAGCGGAGCGGACTTTCACCTGGAAGTCCGGGTTTGGGCCCAGGCCCAGGTCGTAGCCGTAGCGTCCGATGGTCATGAGTCCAGTGAAGTGCAGCGCGGCGCATCGAGACACGATGTGCTTCACCGTGTTCACCGTCTCCTCCGGCGGCAGCCCGTGTTTACCTGACAATAAAACAAGCTCTAAAACACAATACAAGCTCTAAAACACAATACAAGCTCTAAAACACAATACAAACTCTAAACCTGAGAATAAAACATAAGCTCTTAACCTGAGAATACAGTACGAGCTCTCGAGGGAAATTTGGCGCCCCCTGTAGGAGATGGCGACCTAAAGCTGATACACTTTGCGGTCCCTCCAGGATTTCATGAGGTTGCGATCACGACTATTTACGTCATGTCATGGCGGCTTTGCAACTTTCCCGCGAGTTTCTGATCAGTTAAAGGTCCTATATCATGCAAAATCGACTTTTTGGAGCTTTTAACCATGTTGTTATGCTATTTCCTTATCAAAAACACCCCCAGAGCGGTTTTTGGCTTCATTCACGCAGTTCTAATTAATCCTCCTGAATCCTGCTCTCTGAGCAGCTGCTCCGCCCTCTCCTGGTAAACGACTGAGCTGTTCAGTTGTGTCGTCACAAAGGAACGGAAGTGCTCTACGTCTGTAATGTAATGCCTTAAGGCCTGGTTTTAATTTATAAAACAGCTTTTTCATTATTTTTGTTGTAAGAGAGCAATAAAAAATAAAATAAAAATAAATAAAAATAAAAAAAGCAACTCTCCGACGCGTCTGTGCTGTCCCACGACGCTAATCAAGCGCACCCACGGCCGGAGGATCCCAGCAGAAGTGTTGTTTTTGAAGACTGAGCTCTTTCTAACCTACTCTGGACACGCCTGTTCTTTTTTCTTACCGAACGATAATGTCACAGGTTCGCGTTCGGCTACGAGAGGAACAGCACTATTCAACCTTCCTAAAGAAGAGTGCACTCGCCACAAGTTGGAATTTCTTTCTGGGATTCAGCGACTTTATCAACCAACCTGATGGATGCTTGGTGAACCTTGGCCAGAATCAAAGTGGATTAACTTTTAAAACTTTTATAACTTTTATAACCAACGCATGTCCCATGGGGAGTCCAGACTGAGCGGTGAGTCAATCAAAACACGTGTTAGCGTGTGTGTTAGCGTGTGTGTTAGCTTGTGTGTTAGCGTGTGTGTTAGCGTGTGTGTGTTAGCGCGCGTGTGTTAGCGCGCGTGTGTTAGCGCGCGTGTGTTAGCGTGTGTGTTAGCGTGTGTGTTAGCCATTTATGAAACTGTGTTGCACATGTCAACTCCTTATAACTGCATTATGTGAAGTAACTTCACTTTTTGCAGCAATGTTTATATTTATAATACTGTAAATGTGGAATGAGCGGAGAGAGGGGCGGAGTTAACTGAATCGAAGCGTCTTGTCTTCCGGGTAGGAAAAATACCCCCCAAAATACTTGTATTTCTCTCAAAAATGAGTACTCCATAGTGATAGAGGTACAATATATCATATATATGCCTATACTTTACTTTGGAATGGCTAAAATAGCATGATACAGATCCTTTAAATCCCTTTGACTGTTAATATTTGCACATAGGAAGTGGTGTCCAGCGCCTCAGGTTAGAGTCATTCAGATTGAAACGAGGGCATCTCTCACTCTCCCCGGTCTGACTTTACAGCGAGTGTGTTCTCCCTCCACCCTGTGCCCGAGTCTCATTTCTCTGCCACTGGATCCGCATTTGGCTTTTTCTCAGAGAGCTCCTCCCACTGATTTGAAATCTCCAGTTTCTTTGTTTAAAGCGGATGGAAAATGCAAAGACAAGTTTAATTTTGCTGTAAAAATATGTTGGTAACAATCACAGCCTGTGAAATCCTGGAGGGACAGACTTTGTATTGCTCCAAATCCAAATCACAGATGCAAATTTGTAACGCTCACTCAAATGAGGAAGACTCTTTCCATGACCATCCTCTGATTGGTTAATCCACCCGTCAATGACCTGCTGAAACAGCCCCAACAGCGGGACCTTTGTGGTTTCCCAGGTTGAGCTGTGACTGCACTTCCTTTCTCAAAGCCCCGTTCCAGATTTAAACGCTTTAAACTCACTCTGCTCTCCGCTGGTGTTGACCTGGACCATGATGTTGAGTTTCTGGGAGCTGCCTCCTCGAAGCCGCTCCCACGAATTGTTCACTCTGTCGGCCAACTTCACCGAGTCCACGGTCTCCACGAGGAACAGGTTTGGGACGCCTACGACCAAACAAACAAACAAACAAACTTTAACATGGACGTACTCTCAATATTTACCTGGTGGAAGCAAGTCCCAAATAAATCCAATTCAATAGGTCATGGGGTCAAGTCAAGTCGTACACGCCGGAGTTAGGCACAACTTTCAAACTTATTTTCAACATATGTTTAATCTTCTTCCCCTCCTGGAGCCGCCACCTGAACGTGGTGGAGGGTTTGAGCCTGAATGATCCTGGAGCTCTGTTGTCGGGGGCTTCGTGCCCCTGGTAGGGTCTCCCATGGCAAACAGGTCCTAGGTGACGGGTCAGACAAAGAGCGGTTCAGAAGCCCCTTATGAGAGACCAACAGGCCCGGTTAGAACCATGAGGCCGTCCTTCTGTGGACCCACCACCTGCAGGAGGAGCCATAGGGGCTGGTGCAGCTCCAACAGCTGCCCCCACGACCCGGCAACGGACAAGTGGAAGAAAATGGATGGATGGATGGATGGATGGATTTAATCTTCTTGAAAATATGCAAATGTGCAGGAGCTTCCTTGAAATTTGGCACTTTTGAAAATATAGGTTAATATCAAACTTTTACAAAATCGAATGTATTTTAATTTTCAGTTTAGCCGATATTGAATAGTCACTAATCAGTAGCTGTGTAAAACAGCCTCTACATGCGGAACTAACTTGTGTGAACGTCTGTGTGTTTGTGCTCAGCGAAGAGCATTGTTTCAAACGTTTTCCTGTCCTCAGTAAACTTCACCTCTTCTTTCACTGTTGAAATCGTTTCAGTGCATCCAAAGAAACGCACATTTCCTCCTGGCTTTTCCCGCTGTATTGATTAGAAGAGCTGTGTCGGGAAATCGAGAGAGCATGTGGCTAATGGTACATGTAAACATAAACATAAACACGAATCCTGTTGTCTTTCGTCGGTTCAACTCAAATCAATAATAGTGTTAGAGGAAGTCAGTGCAAGTTATTGGCCTCAAGTCTCGAGTTAAGTCTTAAGTCATAGAAGGAAAGTCCTAAGTCAAGTTAAAGCTGAGGTACCTGATTATTCTTGCCTGGCCTGCCAGACACTCCTCCTTTCTGTTGAAAAGAAGAACCGTCTGGGCGGCTGCTCGCAGCCAATCATTTCACGATTTGACCCACATCGGTCCAATCACGCACCAAGAGACGGAAGCCGTCACCTGTCACCACCATGGTCACCACCACGCACTCTTCCAAAACATTAAAGATGGCGGCCGATACACTGTTTTCTTCGGCTCTTTCGTCTGTTTTAAATCATTTGGAAAATATGAAATCCCTAAAACCGGAGCAAGAAACAGCGTTCGAAGCGTTCCTCGTATAAAAGGACGTTTTTGGAAAGGCTTTCTGCCGCTTGTTACTGCACCGTATCTAGCGTTGCTCTAATTGGTTGATGCCGTCTGTCAATCACGCCCACCGGGAAATTGTTGAGATCACGCTCCCAGACTATATGTCTTTGAAATATCTATGAAAAGACATGTCGTTTGGCAGGCCAGGCAATGATTATTCCTGTTCAAACAGTGACATTTTTTGTTTTGGCCCAAACTTGTTTCTAGCTCTCACAGTCCCAGTGTTCAAATTGTTCAAAGAATGTAATTATATGCACATTTCACACCCGTATACAGCACTGAGTGGTGACAAAGTGAAGCAGATGCGGCCACCCCCAAGATAAATTCCACTCATTTAGATTAAACTTCTATCATCCATCGCTCAATAAAACTTTAGGTGAAGACAATACAACAAGGTTTGTGTTTGCTGTGTTTACCACATACTCTGAGGAGGCAAAAAGAAATGTATTCTACAACACCAAAAAATAGGGCTGGGCGATATGGACCAAAAGTCATATACCGATATATTGAAGTAGAATATTGATATACAATATACATCACAATATTTTTTTCCGCAAAGTGAGAGCTGTGAAATTAAATGTTAAGTCAAAGTCAAAGCTAAATGTGAGTAGTTTTATTGAAAACTCACTATAAATAATAAATTCTTGGATAAAAATAGCCTATAAAATAAAATAGGTCAGTCTTTTTCTGAAGGCAGCATTTATATATAAAGAGATGACAAAATAAAGTGCTCAGTTTAAAATAAACGTTTTTTTTTTTTAAATCATCTTGAGATTACCTGTTTCTTTTTATTAAAGAGGGGGTATTATGCTTTTTTCAATCACATAGCACCAGTCTATAGCATACTACAATGATGACGTAACCTTCTGTTGGTCTGTATATGCAGTAAATTAAAATAACTGCCTTGAATAAAATTGCTCTCTCAAAATGGCTGTACTGAACGTCTTGAAATAGGCCTCTGTCTCTTTAAGAAGCTTTCCGACACGCCCCCTTCAGCACACTGCTGTGGCATCTAAACAACACTACTGTGCGGGGAGGGGGCTCTGCTGAGCTGAGGAGCAGTGGTTGGTGGCTTGGCTGGTGACGAAAGGTCCAGAGGCGTCTCCAGGAGGTGGGGGCGTTCCTAGGAGGACTGAGGCATAGCTACACCTAAAATGGCTGCCGTCTAAGTTTTTACTGATTACTCAAAAATATGTGAATGAGCCAAGGCAACACTCCAGACATGTGTTTAATGAGGGAATGACATAATAACATGATATAAAGCTTGAAAAAGTCCATTTTACATAATACCCCCCCTTTAACTTAATAGCTTATCTGAATTTGAAATATCCTGATATACGCGATATGCTCTAATTCCATATCTCATTAAAAAATATATCGATATATCTTAAATATCGATATATCGCCCAGCCCTACTAATAAATCAGCTTTAAGTCTTTTTGGAGCATTGATCAAGTAAGTCTCAAGTGTGACGAGTCTCGACCTCTGATATTTACCGTCTGGCGTCCGTACATTTATTTGCGTGTTTTTGCACCTTTGCACCAACGTAACTTTCATTTTTACTCCAAGTCGGTTGTACTTCATGTTCAGAGTGGGATATTTTAAGATCAAGTCCTTTTCAAAGATTAACTTATGTTTAAGCTTTACAGTTTGTTTCAATAATATCGTTTACCGCAACATATCCATGGCTCAATACACACAAATCTCGCTCGCCCAAGCCCAATATAATAAACCAACCCATGAAAGTTATTACTCCGACTCACCTAATAGTTTGTTGACGTTGTTTTTCTGCAGATGCCCGATGAAGTGCCACTTAATGTCCGGACAGGATTCTAAAATCTAAAGGAACAAATGCATTAGGAACATATAGATCTCCAAGTATATACTGTATTCATTTACTTTACTTACTAAAGGGTCTGAAGCTTTGTCAACGAGTTCATTTACCTGCAGGTGGAGAGAAACGAAGCAAAGGTCTGACCAAAAGCAGGAGATAAACTGTCACGTTTGAAAAAGGGTTTTAAGGCGAGACGCTGCAGGTGAACAGGAAAGAGAATGGAATTTAGAGACAGAAATGGGAAACTTTTCATGTCTCTAGAGCCAGGTTTAAATGTATGGTTTTAATTTTAGATTTTGGATCTTGTTTAGTTTTTAATAACCGGTGTGAAAAAAATCTGTAAAAATCTAAATTGTCCTTGTTTTTTTGGATAAAAAGCTCAATAAATCCGACTGGAGTTAGATTGTGAAAAATCCGATTCAACGTGTGGTTAGGTCCGAGACTGGGAAGTGGAGCTCCAGGACAAGGGGAGGCAGGTTTGTTTGGTGGAGGTGCCGATTTTCTTCATCGTCAAAAGACTCAGGGCCGGACATCCCAATTGTCGGCCGAAGTAAAACATTACTTTCAACAAATGCCAGTTTTGTACGTCATACATGGCCTAAATGGGTGTCTGTGAAGACATTTTAAAGGACAGTAATTTTTCACATTTCTAGAGCAGGGGTTCCCAAACTTATCAGGCCCCAACCCCCAAAATCACTCAACAACTCGGAACCCCTTTCTTAATCAGCATTTATAATGATCTCAGATGCAAAACATTTAAAATCTGGTTTAAAGCAGAACTAAGTAACTTGTTTACCTTAATAAATCCTTTTCGTAGTCCCTCTGGGGGTAATACAAGTGTTAATGGGATGATTGGGGGGTCTTTCATCTCCCCCTGGTGTCTCTGGCCAGAAAAAACACAACTTTCCTGCCTCCAAGTCGGAGTCACCAATACACACTAATGGAATCACGAAGAAGAAGCTAACAGGCTAATGGGCAAAGCTAACTGCGGGCTAGCACCACTTAAACAGTATTTACAGCCAAGTTTGAGTGAAAACAATGATCTCCATTGTGTAATTGGATGAACAATATCCCTCTGTCCCTTTGTCTTTTCTGTCAGCGTAGTATTTACTCTCACGGACAATTAATGAGTAAAAAAAACATGCTACGACACCTGCAGTGGCGCTTATGGCCTCTAGGGGCATGAGTTACTTAGTTCTGCTTTAATTATGTTAGTTTGGATACTGTACTTTTACATTTATCTTCATTTCACCAAAATACGCCGTTTTCAATAAGAAATACATCAAACTCAATGTCAAATGTTTAAAATATCGACCGCCCAGGGGATCCCGTCCCTCACTTCGGGACCCACCGATTTGTGTAATAATAATAATAATAATAATATTCCTCAAAAACATCTTGTGGGCCAGAGGTTCTCTGATGGAGCCGGTTTTGGCCCCGGGGCCTGACGTTGCCTACCCCTGCTGTAGGAGCTACTAAAGTGGACATTTTGTTGGTCCTGCGCGTAGGTAACTGTAACGCTGCTGTCTCCCACAAAGGAAATGACCATATTTGGATTACAGCGTCATCTCGGTCACAGCCTTTCCTGCTACACGTGGATACAAACCTGTCAGTATTTGTGAATGAATAAGCGTGGGAAAGACCAGGGAGCGACAGACATGTTGGAGTCACTTCCTGGATAAATCTCTGACATTAAGAAAACGATGTTAAAAAGGAGAAAACGACTTTAACACCGACCACTGTGTGATAAATACTCTGACCTGCAGCGTCTCCCCTTAAACCCTCCCGTCCGTCCCAGGCTCTGACGTTTGTTTACTCACATAGTTTTCTCCGAAGTTGCGCTGCCCGTGTCTGTAGGCCTCCACCACCATCTCCGGAGGTTTGGTTTTACTGACGGCCACGAGACGAGGAGCCACAGCGGGCAGAGTCTGAGGACGGGCAGGGGAAGGTCAACATTTACTACATTACTACGTCTGTCTTTTCTTTTAGTCTTTTTGTGTCCGCGATCTCTTCTTCAGGGGAGCCCCGGCTGCATGGCTGATATATCGCCAAAGTATCGTTATCGCAAGTATCACGATATTAGGGGACACGATATCCGTATCGCAAGAAGCTACAATATATCACAAAAACACTCAAGTCTTCCACCTGACTAAGATTTACACATTTATGTCAACTCCGCCCACAACAAAACAGCACAGCAACTTATAAAAGGCTATAGTTCAGTTTTACTTAAGATTTTCCTGATTTAGTTTAATTCTTTGGTGCTGATTTAGTCTTTGTCAGATCTGTCAGATTTTGACCCAGTTTTCTGAAAAAACAACGTGAACTGTGTTGAAATGGCCAAGGATAATATTGAGATTGAATCGTAGTATTGTATACAACAGAGGATTGATTTAAAAATCGAGTTGGTAGGTCAAATCGATTCATATTTTCCAAAAAATCTATTAAAAAGAAAATTAAAATGTTTAGTTCTCTGCCCTCTGCTCAGTGGAAGAAGGTCCTGCTGTACAAATGTGCCAACAGAGCCACCTCAGGATATTTTGTTGTTTTATTAGCTCAATCCAAATACAGTATAATTTGGATGTTTAACAATCTGCACAGTGACTTTTCAGTTAGAGAAAGGGTTTGCCTTTGTAATTTTGTTGATGCACTTTAATTAAATATAAATATATATTTTAAAATATATATACAGTTAACAAAATCACTGTTTTTTTTTTGAAAAACAAAAACAAAACAAAAAAAGAAAAAAAAATCGCCCAGCTCTAATACAAGAGTTATGGAATATTGCATTTCCCCCTCATACCTCGCAGTCCTATAGTTCAGGCCTTTCTAAATGAAATTAAAATCCAGCCCAAGTTTACACCTGGTTAGGTCTAGACTAGGGCTGTTCATGTTAACACTTAAAGTCACGATTAATACAAAGATAATTAACTGATTAATCCTGGAACAGCAAATGAATGGCCTCGTTTTGACCAAAAACACTCCAGTATCTGGAACACTTTACTTCTTTACAAATTGTAGCATTTTCAGAGATTTACAAACCAGTTTTCAGTTTGTTTAATTTATCCATAAGATACCTATAATTACAATTGCTTGATCGCACATTTTCCTGTCATACCACCGTGTGCCAACTCATGGACATAAAACACACAACTTTAAATGGAAGATTTATCCAAAACATTATAAACTAGAAGGTTATAAAAGCATTTTCTCGTATTTTGTGTTTTCTTTCTTGTAAAATATCCGCGCAGTGGTCGGTAGTTAGCACATAACTGATTAGCCCACGTCGTACTTTTAAACTCTTAATATTTGAATTTTCGAAAAGTAAAAGCGAAGAAAGAATGGGATTTTTTACTTCCGGACTCCAGCACGTGACCAGCAGTGGGCGGGACTATTGATGTGTCATTATAATAAAAAAGTGTAAAACATTTCTCAAGCCGAGTTTCCAGTGTTATACATTAAATCAGTCTAACATTGACATTTGTTTGTATACATTCCCGAGGCAGGGATTACAGGTGCATAAGTATCAACTTCAACTCAAAAACATGTGCGCCGTTTTTCCTGTAACCGCTGTGTATCAGAGGATTACGATACGGTACTTGTATCAAAACACAGACGTATTGCAAAACATTTCTTGTCCAGGCCTAACGGGATATTTCAGGATTTTTGACATTGGGCCTCAGTTCCTAGTTATCCAGAGTGTTGTTGATGTCTGGAGATATTTTTTTCTTAAATTCATGCAGTTCTTATATTTGAAGAGTCTAGTGGCGCTAGGCTAGGGCAAGGCTAGTGCATGTCTATGGCATCAGTTAGCCTGCATTAAAAACAGTCTGACCCACTCCACAGTGCACCTGAGGTAAATCACTTATAACACCAGACTAACCATATAAATGTCTGTGTTAATAGAATCATGTTTGAAATATAACTGACCTTGTATCACATGAATTACCGCATTTTGAGGGACTATTTTCTCGCAGATCACTCCGCCGCTGCGTTAGCTTACAGCCACGAAGCTGATGCTGCTCAAATATAAGTTATTTTAAATGATTCTATTAATACAGACATTTATATGGTTAGTCTGGTGTTATAAGTGATTTACCTCAGGTGCACTGTGGAGTGGGTCACACTGTTTTTAATGCAGGCTAACTGATACCATAGAAATGCTTTAGCCTTGCCCTAGCCTAGCGCCACTAGACTCTTCAAATATAAGAACTGCATATATTTAAGGAAAATATATCTCCAGACATCAACAACACTCTGGATAACTAATGAGGCCCTATGTCAAAAATCCTGAACTATCCCTTTAATAATAAATACATTAAAATAACTGTTGAATCTGATTAAAAATATGAATCGATTGACAGTCCTGACATAGACCAAATTCAGACCCGGTTTATCATCATCTTAGTGCTGGTTTCTTTAATTGAGCTGATTCGCCTTTACGGAGAAGCTCAGACCTCCAGGATGAAGGAGAGCAGGACTAGGTCTTTTGAAGGTAACTTCAGCATCACACGGATCCTCACGGCACAGAATTAGCGTAAATACAGAAGCACATTTTGTACTGAGGTCATTATACTGAACCTTGTTGTTGTTTATGTGGAGAAAGCGGCGGAAAACATGCAGATATATTCATTTCTGCAGGTTTTTAAGTGCGTTACAAGTGTAGCAGCGGAAATGATTGACACTAATAGTAAATAAATGTGATCGTGAGCCACGCGTGAGGTGCAGGAGCCTCTTCCAAAGGTTGAAGCGTGTCTTACGTAAACGCAGCGTGGGAGAGACAGACAGCGGTGCCCCGGAGCTGCAGCTGCCCGGGCCGCACTCACCTTCTGTCGGCGAGCTGCGGCCGCCTTCACCCGCTCCGCCACGGACTGGATCGCCTTCCCGACCTCTTCCGACATTGCTACTTTCCACATACCACCGTCCGACGTCAGCCCTCGCGACACACGGCGTAATGAAGACGTAAGCGGCGAAACGTGACGACAATGCGCCTTCACAATAAAACGCACGGTCAGCTGATGAGGGGCGGACTTTCACAATAAGAGCACAAGGGGATATTATTGGTGTCGAGAAAGAAGTTTGTTTGGCAAAGACAGTTCCTACTATACAGGAGAAGCAAGTCAAATGTAACGCGTTTTAATACCCAGATGCAGGGGCGGAGCTAGAAAATAAATCCCGGGGTGACAAGCGGGGCCATTTTTTAGTCTATGGTCAGGGGTAATTTCTGGGGTGGCAACACATTTTACAATGTCAAATGTTTATAGCGGAGGTAGGGGAGAGTGGGGTAAGATGAGCCACTTTTTGCTTTGGTGGTTGTCGTGTAAAAACAGTTTACAATAGATGCAACATTTTACAATTCATTCACATTTTGAGATGTTTTCTATTCTTTTGCATCTTCAAAAATCATCTGAAGGATATGTTTTGTAAGATGTTGGTCTTCAAAAAAACAAAAACTTGTCTTGTGGCTCATTTTACCCCCAGATTGGGGTAAATTGAACCAGATCTTGGGTAAACTGAACCACCAGATTTAAAGGTGAAATTAATACTAAACATCATGAAGTCTCATTCTTTACAATTCACTGTTTCCCATTAGCAATTTTATTCCAAAAAACATATAACAAATCTTCTGCAGATTATGACATTTTGTCTCGAAAAAAATCCCACATAATTTAATGTAAAATCTAATTTAAATTTTCTTGTCTCTACTAGACCCAGAACCACCAATAAACAAAAGCTATAGAATTGTACATTAAAATTTTCTGTCATTTGTTATTCATTGTTTCTTATGGAGCAGAGGCTCAATTTACCCCAACGTTTTTGGGTCAATTTACCCCATTATTTTTTCTTTGAGAACACCAAGAGAGTTGTGTTTATTTAAGAGGAAAACTTCATAAATTATTATTCTGCTCTTACACCTAATTTAATGACTGACCAACATCAGGGGAAAAAATGGACCTGCATGTTTTTGTTTGTTTGTGACGATCAATTTTGGGATCAGGCCAAAAACTTACTCTAAAAAGCTTGTTCATAAAAAGTGGGCTTATTTTACAGCCAAATTTTCCATTTTTTGTCTGCCAAATTCAAATCATGTAAAGATTAAATCTATAATCTCACATTTCAAGATTTGTTTTCATAATATAAGGATGGCTCATCTTACCCCACTCTCCCCTACGCATGTTTTGCTTGATCGCAGGGCTGAGCCTCCCAAAATTATATACAAACAGTAGCTTTGTCCATAATATAAGTAGGGGGTTTCTAACTCAGGAAAAATTTAACTTAAAAACACTGAGTGATCCTCTGTAAGCACCTACGTCCAAGTAGCTTCTAGAGCAGATCCGAGACATCACACTGGTTATGGAATAAAGTGCCAGGTTGACGACTATACACTAGAATTTAAACAGTTCCAGACCAGGGAGAAAAACCTGGCTGACATCAATGGGGTGGAAAGACCTTTAATAGGTGTGGCAGCCACCCCTCTAGATCCGCCCCTGCCCAAATGCAACATTTTAATGCCACAAATGCACAAAAAAAGCAGTTCCTTTATTTCTTTTTGCTAAAACACAGTTAACGCGATTATATTTAAGATTTTGCTAAAGATTATTCCCAGTTCCCTTTAGTTTGACCATTTTTGTGATGTTTATGTTTTCACTTCCTTATTGGACACCGACAGGAAGTGACATCGAAGAAGGTAAACAATTTTAAACTGTTGCCGTGCAACCATGTTAAGTCAATGGGAAATGAGTCAAACTGCTATGGAATGTTTCCTTCTTTTATGTCACTTCCTGTCAACAGCTTAAAAATTCAAATAAAAAAATATAAGTTGCCAGTTGCAAATAACTATGCAACTGATGTAATCCATCTAAATAAGTCATTAAAAGCATTAAAATCTGTCATATGCACTTTAAAGATGCACTACACAACTTTGAATGTAATTGTTTTTAAAGGCCTGTAGGACGCTCCAGGATCAAATGTTACTTAGGTTTTCACTGCTGATTGGACCGTATCCATGGTTACACATTCCATTCCTAAAACCTACCAGAAATCCTTAAAAAAAAAGAAAAGAAAAAAAGAACTGATATAAAATTGACCCTGAAGCATCATAGGAGCCACCAGGATGAAAAGTAAAAGCTAACCACCCATACGGCCACTGGGTCACTGAACGGACAAACATGCACTAATATCAGCTCGCTGCTTTAGTGAACCAGGATTTGCAAACATTTCATGGAACGGAGGAAAGAGAATTAGATCAAATGAGAAACTTAAGCACACACAAAAAAAAAGTGCTACATTTCAACTGGTGTCTTGTAAAATATAATTGGAAAATATGATCTTCCTCTAAAAGCTGACATTATGGTAAATGGTCTCAACTTATTAAGCTCTTGAAAGAAACCACTCGCCCGTTCACACTCAGACACTGGAGGCGGGGAGAGTAAAGTGTCTTGCCCAATGACATTACGACCGTGTGCATCTGCAGGAGCTGGGACTCGAACCCCCAACCTTCTAATCCCGAGACGACCCGCTCCACCATCTGCACCGTCGTCACCCCCATGATAATGAAAACCTGATAACAGAGACTGTAGTGATTCTATACTTTTTGGGACTTAAATATGTTTCAGACCATTATCTTTTTGATGAACTTATAAGGTAAAAACTTAAGGAATGTCATATTTCCAATACAATTTAATTTAAAGGTGCATTATGCAACTTGTTTATTAACGTGCACCATCCTCCCCAAATAAATAAAAGGCAAGATATTTTTCCACAAATCTGTGTCAGCTGGCGACTGTTTTTCAACCTTTCGGTCACAGAATACTTTGAAGTAGCTTTAACAAAACTATGAGCAACAACATGAGAACTGAAAACAATATTAAAATACTGGTGTGTGGGATGAGGCCCGGTTAGGGCTGGGTCCCGGTACATTTGATCTCATACCGGTACTTTAACGATACTAAAACACGTGTCATACAGAACCATAAAGCAGATTAACAAAGTGAGACCTAAAATAAACTCAGACAGGTTTAGAAAGAAAGGATTTATTCACGACAAACATAATAGAAAATGTACAAACACAGGCCGGCGCTCGGTGGTCACACGCGCCGTGTTACACGGGGAAAAAAGCTAAAAAAAGAAAACATTTGTCTAAATCATCTCCATCCGTTGGTCTCATACTCGCTCCAGAGCCTCCAACATGATGATGCTGTTTCCCCTGATCACCTGAGGGACAGAGGACATCGGCCATTTAATTCCATCAGCTCCAAACAAATCAAACTATTAACAATGTTGATCCTGTCATTCAACGCTATTCCCTGGTCCAGATGCCCTTCCATTCTTTCCCAATTTGTTTTCCCCATTTTGTCCCAATTTCTTACCTCTTTTCCCCCGCCATTTCCCCCCCAATTTATTCCCTCATATTTTCACATTTTATCTAAAAATAAAATCCCAGTTTCTCAATTTTTCCTCAATTTAGATTCAGAAAACTTTATTGATCCCTCAAGGACAATTACTCAGACAGATATTGCACAAACACATCACAACACTGTACAGACAATAGTAGATAAAAAAAAAAGTAATTGTCAAATTTTTTCCCCAGAAAAAAAAAGGTTTTCTCCCAATTTTTATTTACTTTACATTTCGTGACATAGAAATTAAACTATTTTTGCAAATCTGCCGCTCAGCAATTTCAATATTCTTATATACATCTTAGATATATTTCCCAGCTCTTCTACAAACCTGTAAATGCTCCACATTCTATAGAGCAGGGGTTCCCAAACTGTGGTACGCATACCCCCGGGGGTTCGCAAAGAAATTTGAGAAAAAAAAATAATCACAATCTGATCGATATTGACCCGTTAAAACCGCCGCACAGAAACGCGCTCATACAGGCGAAAGAGTCTTATAATTCAGACGTGGACGAGCTTGTTCTGGACCTAAACATGTTCACTCCAGAACCGAAGCTCAAGAGCCGCTTTGGACCCGAGTGCGTAAAACTCTGCGGAGGCCGAGAGCGCGGCTGAGGCTGCGTCAGCCCTCGCTACAACAGCAGCGCCTTTAAGAGCAATTTCTGTAATATCTGTCCTAAAGACAGAGGAACCTTTGCCGTCAGACCATCACCATCAGGTGACTTCCATTTGCAACAGGAGTTTTCCTCTCATGCTGATCTGAGGGGAGAAGGAAGCGTCTGTGGCCCCTCCTCTGCCGCTAAACGCGTGGATGTGTGTCTGACAAATACATTTAAGTTTACGAGCTGATGTGCTGTGGCACGTGCAAAGATGGTCATGTCCTGCGTATTATCTCCACTTTAACAAAAGCTTAAACCAGTGCATTTGTGTCTGTACCGGTGTTTGACAGAACGACTGAGGGGGCGGGGCCAGAGTGCAGAGTCCAAATCAGAGTCTGATGTTCAGAATGAGCTGGTCACTGGGACAAAGCAAAACACTCAGCTTTTCCCGTTCACACTAACAGCCTGTTTTCAAAATGATCAAAAACTGGCATTTTCATTTAATTTTTTTACACATTCTTAATGGCCTTAATCGCCCAGACGAGCAAAACAATATTGAATGTGGAAAACCTTGAGTTCACTGTAATAATGGAGGAAATAAACATAATGTACATGTGATATTCCCAGTGTTTTCAATCGTGTCAAACTAGAGGGTACGTGACTCGTCACCCAAAGCTTCAGGGGGTACACGGCTCTAAAACGTTTGGGAACCACTGCTATAGAGCATTTATGTCCTGGTTGTTTTACTGGGCTTACGCAGCTACAAGTCGGTCAAATGTAATTGTTTTTTTCATGCCATTTGAATGTGCGGTTTATGGCGTCAAATGAGGGTCTGCTTTAACGTAAACGTAAAAGAGGTTTTGTAAACGTAGGTCGTCAGTATTGTAATCGTAAAGAGAAAACTGTAAATGTAACTCTAAACTCCATTAACAAAAAAAAAATGTAAACATAAAACTTTCATTTACGCTTCTTTTCATGCTTCATTTCACAAGTTACGGTTACGATACATTTTTTCTGAGCCTTTTTTAATGGGGGCGGGCTCAACGCTCATTGGCTGGAGTGACAGGATGTGACGTCATCACTATAAGCTGAAATCAAACGCACACTACAGAGGCTGTGTCCGAATGTCCTCCCTAGTCCCTAACCCCTCATTCACTACAAAGGCCCTATATAGGCACTATATAGTAGACTGTATACTATATAGTGTGTCGGAACTCCGAGCCCCAGCAGAATGAGTGACTACTTCTACTATAAGTTCACTAAAACTCGGGAATAATGTATTTCTGCGATAAAGACTAAACTCAAAGGACAGTGGAACATTTATGGATCAATATGACTCAAATACGTTTTATTAAACATGGATTTCACATGAAAGAACAAAACTCCCGGGATTATTGCCTTTTTGTCTGAGAGAGTCTGTAGTGTGCGTTTGATTTCAGCTCATAGTGATGACGTCACATCCTGTCACTCCAGCCAATGAGCGTTGAGCCCGCCCCCATTAAAAAAAGGCTCAGAAAAAAATGTATCGTAACCGTCGCTTGTGAATTGTAAACGTAACTTGTGAAGCATGAAAAGAAGAAGCGTAAATGAAAGTTTTACGTTTACAATATTTTTTTTCTATTTATGATACTTTTTTTGTTTATGGAGTTTAAAGTTACATTTACAGTTTTCTCTTTACGATTACAATACTGACAACCTACGTTTACAAAACCTCTTTTACGTTTACGTTAAAGCAGACCCTCATTTGACGCCATAGAGGAGACCTTTACAAAATAAAACATAAAATAGATTAAAATCGTAACCGTCCAAACTGAGTAACAAAATCGAGATTTTCATTTTTGGCCATATCGCCCAGCCCTATATGGAAACAATACTTTTAATGCCATTTACATTTTTGATGGATTATTTTCAGAAAATTGAAATTTTTCAGAAAAGCATGTAATAGGTGGCGTTCATGCGACATCACAACATTCTAAAGAGCCTATAGTTTAAAACTGAGGTGGAGCAACTGAAAACTCCATGGCTGTAACCATAGTAATGATCAAAATGCAGATTTATAGTCTTAAATTGTTGCTAATATCTCTAATTCCTGAGGCCAATTCACATGAAACAAAAACTGTCACAAAGTTCAAAGTCATATCTTCAGCTCATATGTCTGATTATTTCCTCACAAAGGCGTCCAAAAGTGGAGACAATATTCAAACACATGTGCTTGATGTTGGCCAGTAGAAAGGATCTTCAGCCATAAAATTCACATGTGAGGTTTGTGAATCCAATCACATGATGATCAGAGAAAACATTTGGACATTTTCTTTTAGGAAATTTCTTTCAAAAACTGTTTCTCTCCCATAGAGTTTTATTGGCACCTGCTCCGACTGAAATAGAATTCTATAACGTGAACGCAACCTATTGAATATTATCAGTTTATCTAAAACAAAAACGGTACAACTTACATAGAAAAAAAAAAAGTAATTTTCTATTGTGTGTAAAAAGCTAAAACTGCTGAGCCTCAGATTGGTGTCTTTTGTATTTCACTGAGAGCTGATCGGCGCTACTTTCACCGCGGCTAATATGGCGCCTTCTGTTGCCATGACAATCACATGGTTGTGACGTTACGCGATTATTAATTAATTAAAATTTAATCGAAATTTAGATCCCTACTTCGGTTAATCTAAATCATCATCATGGGACTTTCTAATCGTCAGGTTTACAGTCGTTTCTTTGGACGAGACAATGGAAGATTTTAAGATGTGAAACTAAAGACGAGCATTTGTTTTTGTCTGAGCTGAGATTTGTATAAAAGTTACGTCATTTTCCAGCTCAATTACGCCGTCAAACTAATTCCGCACTAACAAACTCTGCAGCTCACTTACAGACATCAGGCCTGAGAGTAAGGGAGGATGGAAGGGCCAGTGTATAAGTCTCACCACCATCCCGATGCTGTTCTGCTGACCGCCCGGGCCCATCTCCAGACTTTCATCCACCACCAGGTTCATGAAAGGGTCGAAGCCTCGGAGGATTCCCTGGACGTGTCGGCCGCCGTTCAGCTTCACTGCAGCAGCATCAGAGGGCGACATGACACAAATACATGTCACAAAGTCTCTGGGACTTTCTCCATAACAACCATCAGGAACGTGCTCAAAAACTGAAAACAAACAGCTACATAGACTAGACTGGCTTGGATCCAGGCCGTGTCTCGGGCATTCTCTTTTTTAAAGTAAGTCCAGTTGTTTTGATTCAGATTTTTTTTTGTCTAATTACGTGGACGACTGAGAAACTACATTGTTTTATCCAGCTACATAGAACACAAATAACATTTATTTCTACACCAACATTTTTATATTTTGCCTTTGATATTCTGCAAATCTGCCCAACAATATTAGACCCGTCACACTGACATTTTAGTTCCATACATTGAAGCAAGAATATATTGCGACAAACGAAATGATTAAAACATTGTTACGCAAAAAATGGAAATCACAATAATCTGTTTAAAAACTACATATTGACACATTTTAAATAAGATGCACTTAACAATAACACAATGAAACATTTTAATTTGGTAAAAATGTTCCAGTATTGTAAATTGATAGGCCCGAGTACCGGTTATTTTCTGCCCGGTACTTTAACGATACTGGGTTTTCGATACAGATTCCTGAACGTTACTCAAATATCTGTCGTCTAGAACCAGAATATAGAACAATGCTGCTCATTTATTTCATTAACCCCCCGCCTAAACTGAGCTCATGTTCTCCAGTTTTGTCCAAATCTAAAGGCTTCTCGACTGGAGTTTACAGTCTAGTGAGAATGAGGAGTTGTCGTCACAGCACAGAGCCCCCCCTCCGCCGATCCCCCCCTCGTCACCATGATGGAAGCAGTCCGGTGGAGATACACATCGTTTACGTGTGTTGTTAACGCGGTAGTAGCGGAGGTTCTTGCTATTCCGCACTGTTTTATCACCTGGAAGTCACTGCTGTGTTAAAAACTGCTCCAATACCTCACACGATAGATATGGAAAACGTAGGAACAATGGGATAGTTTTTTAGGTTACAGAAATGGACACAGCATCGAGGAGCGCAAGTCTCTGACCTGTCAAAACATGTTGGAAACGTTTGTGTACATTGAACATCTTGTAACAATGTAGTGTTTACGAAACACGCACTTTATTACTTTGTCATTTTGCTAAATACAATGTAATGACAACACACTAAACGCATGTGAGGAAAGTTACTTTTGCCAGTACAGCTGTTTTCAGCAGCTGGAGGCTTGTAGAGCCCCTAATCGGCTTCCAACATGGCCGACAGGCTCAGAGCCCCCCCCCCCCTAAATCACCCCAACTCGGCACGTGACTCCTCACTCTCAATAGGCCAGAGTAACGCCTCATTCGAAAGCGAAGACCTACAAAACTCATCTAAGCTTCTTCCTTATTTCTGTTATTAGGTTTTAGTTTTGTCACGTTTTCATTGCTGTTTTAAAGCATTTTGGCTAGCTTTGTTTTTTAATGTAATGTAATGCAGTCGTCATCATGCCGCAAAAATGTGACCAAAACATGTTTAAAAAAAAAGCAAGAAAAACGTGACGACCATAACGAGACACTTAGATGAGTTTTGTGGGTCTTAGCTTTCAAATGAGGCGTTACTCTGGCCTACAGGCTGTAAACTCCAGTCGAGAAGCTTTTAGATTCCTACTGGTAAAGACGAGCTGGAGAAAATGCACTCGGATAAGGCGGGGGTTAAGAGGTTAAAATGTTATGTTAACTTTATAATGCACTGATACTTTATACCACAAAAACGATACAATCCTAAAATGCCCAACTGGAGGAGGATTAGCAGCTACAATTGTGTTCGCTAATGAAATATTCAGTTTGTTTTTTAAGAGTTTGTTGTACTCACGTGAAAGCTTCTTGTCCATAAACCTGGCGAAATAAGAAAATAAAGATAAAAGTTCGGATGTGTCGATACAAGAATGAACGGCTAATGCTAACAGTAGCTTTGTGCTCCGTTAAAATCACCCATTAGTGACGTTTACGCAGCTTCTCACTCATAATGATGAAATACCTTTGAGAGTTTAAATGCGGTACTCACTTTTTAAGCTCTGGGGGGTGCGCCTTGCTCATTTTGTCTTTGTTTGCGGCTCAAAAAGCTCTAAAATCGTCCCCGTTTCGTTTCACAAAGTCGCGGAAGGAAAGCGTGCGTTCTGGCGCAGGAAGTGACGTCACTGACTGCAAATAACGCTCTCGCGTGCCCCTGTCGGCAGGGAGGCGCAAATGCTGAGCGATACATGTTTTTTCCTGAATCTATTTCCAAATATCAGGACTTTACCAAAGCACAGTGTAGGGGAGTAACTAAATACTGCCCAGTAACTAAATACTCCTAAATACTCCCCAACCCCCATGTGGCCTTTGCTCTGCCCGATCCCGTCAGCAGGAGGGCCTGGTCGGTACTTGGATGGGAGGCCGTTTGGGAAATACCAGGAAGCCTGAGTGAATGTAGTGAGTGGTTGTTGGTGGTTGGAGGGGCCGATGCAGACTGGCAGCCTCGCTTCCGTCAGTCTACCCCAGGGCAGCTGTGGCTATAATAGTAGCTTACCACCACTAAGTATGGAGTGATGGAGTAAAGAGTCTTTGAGTGTATAAAGCGCTAATGCATATTACGTGTATTTAGAATACTCATTTTTAGTAACTGTATTCTGGTAAAGTTACACTTTCATTTGAGAGTATTTAGAATACAGTTACTTTCCAAAAACATTTTTGCTCCATATTGCACATTATTAAGAAAGAACTGTTCATGTTGACCTGTTTTTCCTCCTAAAATAAAATAAAGATTTAAAACGCCTTATGCCACAGTTCATACAAACGCTGCACATGTGTCACATGATGCTGTATCTGCTTCTCCATTGGCCAACAGAGTTACAGAGTTCATCATTAATGGTGAGTTTATAACAGCTGTTCCAACAATCGTATCTTCATTTTTGTAATTATACGCCATATTTATACATAAATATAATGACAATCAATGTGAAAGTATCTAAAAGTATTCAAAGTATTCAGAATACAGTACTCTGATCAGACAAACGGAATACGTTACAAAATACATTTTAAAGGCAAGTATTCAGTATACAGTAACTAAATACAATTTCAAAGTATTCTCTCCAACACTGCCAAAGCTTGATACTGGGAGCAGGTTAAAAAAAAAAATATTTTTTTTTATTCATACATTTTCTTTTTATATACACTACTTGTGAAAATGCTCCTGCCCCCCACATGGTAATGTGACATCATCACATTCTAGAAACTGAAAACAAGTATTATGGTGAGTTCCAGGCGTGGATCAGGAAGTCTGGGCATCTCTGCAGAGTCTGCTGACTCCGCGACCCGGCCCAGATAAAGCTGAAGAAAATGGATGGATGGAGTTCCAGGCAACTGGTCTCTTTCCCACTTGAAAATTACTACTTACGACCTCAGAGCGTCCAGGTGATTAAACTCGTAATAAACAAAACAACCAATGCTACAACAGTTAGCTCCTACGATGCTAACGTTATATTACGTTCCTTCAAACCTGATATTAACATGCGACATAACATTATGTTAAAAGCTGAGACCAAAAGTAACGTTCACGTCACTGATGCAGTGGTTTTGTTAGTTTGATCATTAGCTGCTCCTCCACTGGGGGCGCCATTACAGTCTTCATCTTGTATCCGAACTTGTAGCAGTCTGGACGTCTCCGAGTTTACAAGTTGTAATTACAAGTTCGAGCGGCTCCAAATGGGAGGTGGGAAATTTACCAGCTGCCTGGAACTGGAATTCATATCCACATTTCAGTCTTTTATCATCAGGGCGATGTTGAAAAAGTGGGACAAAACACATTGGTTGGAATGATCCGACTTCCGATTTAGAACATATTCGTTTTCGCCTCTTCTCTGGTTCAAACTCTGATTATCACAAACAAACGATTAAAAAGACAAAGTCACTTCTGCAGCAAAACAATTTTAATTCTGTAAGACGAAAATAGAAAACTCTGTAAAGTTCACAAAAATATTCACAGTATTTCACCAGTGGCTGAACATTATAGCGAGTTGATTCTAGTTCATGATCTCGACATTAAACATAAAACAATACTGACTTGTGTGTTTACACAGTTCCGTAAATTCCCCGAGGATCACCAACACATTTGATTTGAAGGGAATGAGTTTAGAGTCGGAGATCTGCGTCTGTCCGAAAGGAGACATGATTAAAATACCTCAACATCTCAGCTTTCCTTTATCCCGAGGGATTCAGGTTTTGGAAATTCATTAATGGATTAGTAATGGGACTGCAGAAGGCACACACAGAGTACAGCAGATTTCCCATGAGGTTTTCCCTGATCATTATTTGGAAGCGATTGGATTCACAAACCTGCCACATTCATCTCAAGCCCAGTTCACACCGAGACGCTCAGACGCAAAAGAGGCGGCGCCGTTATTCTCTATGAGAGAACGATATAGATCTGCTAAATCCAGACATGTCGCCGCAGAGGAAAACACAGGCTTTAAACCATCGCACGGACGTGTCTGACGGAGAGACAAAGAGACCGGAGTAGTTTGTCTGGAGGGACGAGAGGAGCAGCGGAGACAGAGAGACCGTCGTCAGGGCTGATGCTTCAGGTGGAGAAGTTAAACTGTGTTTTCACTCACATTTCCTGCCTATTCATATTACTGCACACCCTGAGTGTTTCTGAGAGCTGAACGTAAAGTACATTTCTCCACTGTGAGATCAATAAAGTCTTATCTTATAACCTGCAAGAAATATCTTTCGACATTAACCAATACCAAGACCCTTCTGAGTGAGACTGACAATATATCGATTTTCCGATCTCACGATATTCTGCGGGACGATACGATACCGATACTTTTATTCCAATAACTACTTTTGATGACGTCATGCATATTAATGAGGCAGCAGTGCTCCACTGTTTTCACAGTCAATAGAGGCCAATAATGATCAAGAATTCAGTCAGACCAGCAGGGGGCAGCACTACAGTTTTAAGCACTTGGACCAAACACTGTCACACAAATAAATTACTTTTAATGATAGTTTTTATAATTATAAAGAAGATTAATCTGGGGTTGATTTATTCCTTTTTAAACAGGACTGTGGTTTCTTGTTTATTTAAATGTAAATGAAGTCACTGACAGATCTATGACTCATTTTCAGTGAGTAAGTCAGGGATCATTTATAAAAGTGGTACAAAGCACATGAAAAGAAATTTAAATGATGAATAATATGTAGTATGTTCAAATAAAGGTTAAAAGTCGCTTTTTTATTATCGTGATGTATCGTAGGTTATTTTTGTGCAATATATCGATTATCGCAGTATCGGCGTATCGTGAGATCATCGTTATCGTGAGCCATGTATCGCGTATCGTGAGGTGCCCAGAGGATCCGATCTGTACTTCTGAGTAACAGTGAATAGTCGACTTTTCTCCAGTGTGAGATCAATAGTCTTAATTTTCTTATAAACAAGATGTTACTTTTCTACACATCCTCGGCTACGTGACAGGCTTTTAGTTTGCGTTATTATAAACAACTCATAAAGTGACCTGATCATTACAAATATGTTCGATCAGTTATTTCATAAACTAAAATACAAACACTTGGCCCTTTCCAGCCGGTTTTATTTTATTTCTTTACATGATCCAGTTATAGTTTCTGCCCCGGCCTTGATTAGCTCCCGCTAGCATTAGCATGCTGTTGCTAGTGGCAGCATTTTGCACGGCGATCAAAAATACAATTGCTGAGGTTAAAACTAACTCAGATATTGAATTCTTCTGCGCTTCAGAATGACTTACAGCATATATACAGTCCATATTCACAGAGGTTTAGTGAAACTTTAACAAACGTGTGGCTAACTAAGTGTCCTTGTGATGTTTCTCTGCTCTCCTGAGGCCGAGGAGGTTGTGGAGGAACTCTTTTGTAAACCACTAGAGCTTTTTCCAATGCAAAAACACGGGAAGTCTCTAACATTCGTCCCGGAGCTTTTGTCGGCGTTAGATCGGCTGATATTGTAAAATACCCAAATATTTGGGTATTTCACAATATACGGACGTCAGATGACGAGCCGCTGTGATCTGGTGTGCACTGGGCTTTATGCTGAAAGATTTTACATCCAAACATACAATAACAGAAACAGATGATCTTACATTTATTAGTGAGCTCTCCTTTAGGTATGAGAGAAGTCGATTTGAATTAAAACAATAAAACAAAAGTGAGTGTGTTTAGCACAATAGAGAGATAGTGATACATCACCCAGCCCTGTGAACTTAACCCGTGGAGTCCAGAGTCACGTCTCCTCCTCCACTTTGTCCCGGAGGTGGTTCTGACAGTGTGAGAGGAACGGCTCCAGGGCGGAGAAGCCGGTTTGGCAGAGGAGGCAGTGGTACGGCCTGAGCCTCTTAGCCCCGGGCCAGTTCAGAGAGTCCATCTCGCTGTCGCACACGCCGCAGCGGCTCCTGTTCACCGCAGACTGGTGCAGCTCCACGTGAGCCGCCAGCTCCGACTGCTGGGAGAAGACTTCAGGGCAGGACGGGCAGGGGAACTCGTCCTCCTCAAACTCAGCCTCGTCTTCTGAATCGTCCTCTTTAGGCACTTCTGCGCGTTTTAGCGGCTTCAGCGAAGCGGAAAGTTTATGCGATTTGTGAAATTTGGGTGGAAATTTCTTTGCGGCTTTTGTCAAAGCGCTTTCCCGAACCAAGAGTTTACTCGCAGCCAATTGATTTCCAGTTTTTGGCTTTTCGGTGGATGTACAGTCTTTGGCGGCGGCGTTGGGCGTTGGCCGTTGGGCGTTGGCGCTGGACTCGGCAGTCGGGTGCTTCTTCCTGTGCGCCCACAGCGACAGGTGGTGGATGAAGACCTGGCTGCAGACCTGGCAGGTGTAGGTGTGTGTGCGCTTGTGCTTGGGCGCGGGCAGTCCCAGGGCGTGCTGCGTGGACAGTTTCAAGCCCCTGCGGTGCTTAGCTTTGCGGTGTTTGGAAAGCGCCGCCGTGCTACGAAACACCATCTCGCAGGATCGACAGCAGAACAGGCCCTTTTTGGATCTGGCTTTTTTGGTGTTTGCTCCGGTCCGGTCGTCTCCGTTGGAACGCTCCCACAAACCCGCGTCGCGCTCGTCCGAAGGCCCCGGCGTCGCCTCATCACGGACAGTCCTGGGGCAGGATCTGCAGACGCTCTGAGCATCCGGGGCGCAGGTGGAGTTGGAAGAGGAGGAGTCTTCTTCGGAGGCGGTGTCGGTGTCTCCGGTGTCGGTGTCTTCTGAGCGCGAGGGAGACGCTGCTTTGGCGCAGCACCCGGCCTGCTGGTGGTGCAGGAGCGCCTGCTTTAGCATGAACCCTCTCCCGCACGGGGCGCAGGCGTAAGGGCTGCGGTCCAAAACAACCACCACAGACTTATTGGGGATCAGAGACGCGGCGTAGCTCGGGCTGTTGGACGAGGGGCAGTTGTGCAGCTGCAGAGACGAGCGCAGAGAGAACTCGTCCCCGCAGCCGGAGCATCGGTGGGGCTTGGGCAGCGCGTGGTGCTCCTCCTGGTGCGTGGAGAGTTCGGCGCTGCAGGGGAAGCTTCCTCCGCACTCGTGGCAAGCGAACGGTAACGCGGCGTCTTCCTGCAGCAGGAGCTGTTGGGGCGCGAGCTGTTTGCAGCTTTTGCCGGGGCCTGGTTTGCATTCGACCCGAGCGATGAAACTGGCCAAGCGGTTCAGAGTGTCGGCCGTGGTGCTCGGCCGTTTGAAAGCCTCGGGGAGCGGAGAGGCGCTCCAGCTGACCCCGTCCATCACACGCCGCTGTCCTGCAGAGACACGAGCACAGAGGGGTCCATTAACTGCAACAGAAATGAACAGGGTCATTGGAACTATCGCATTTAACCTCTTAACCTCCACCTGAAACCGTTTGGCTTTACCCAAATCTAAAAGCTTCTTGAACAAAGCGCGACAAAATGCAATGAAAAAACAGCTATAAGAACTGAGGCGTGAGAAAAAAAATCGACAAAAAAATAATAATAAAAATAAATAAATAAAAAAAATCGACAAAAAAAAGACGTAAACGCTTCTAAAACGTGTTTTCAAATGAGGCGTTACAATGTTGATCTCCAGTCAAGAGGCTTTTAGATTTGGGTCAAGACAAAGGCTGCGTCTGAAACCATCAAAATATAGGCCGATTCCGAAACCAGTAAATTGGTAAGAGGTCTAACGCCAAACCGGATGTGCGTCAGCGTCCGCCATGATAAGAAGCGTCCGAATTGGGCTGTGAGTTAGGATGGAGTTAGGGAAAGGAGCCTGTATGCTAACTATCATAGCCACTTTCGCATAGGGATCTCTGATGCTAACTCACTGGCGATTAGGAGCTATGTGCCATCCCATAAGCCACTGCGCCGCATGCACGCCCCCCTCGAGTGATTCTTCATGCTTTGATTGACAGGTGCACAATTCATTTAAAAAAAAATATATATATATATATATATATATATAAATATATGTGAGAGTGAGATTCTGCACAAGCCAAACTTTATAAAAGTGACTTCATACATGTTGTCGTCCCCACAGCTCAGTCACATGGTTTTAAAGAGCCTCCTCAGTAAATGGCCTAAATGAAGCAGTTTGTGCTTTTGCTTCATTTAGTAGAAACTTAAGCCGCATGGCTAATTTGCATACTGTAGCTTTATGAAACAGCTGTTGAGATAAAATAAAGGGAAATGTGAAGGATCATTTGGATGTTTCTTTTTTTTCCGCCTTAAATGTCTTTATTTGGACACTATGTTGTTGTTGGACAATATACAGTAGGGGGCGGTATGCGCTTTTGTTTGGCTTGCACTGAACTTTAAAGAAGAAGAAGAACAGCTGTTGGTGATGTCACTTCCCCTTTCCCTGGGTAAGGACGGTCGAATTGGGCAAATGCTGCTGAAGCAGAAGTTCACTAACTGCATAGAGATCTAACAGTTGACCCCATGAAAGGTTAAGGATTAGGAGCTAGTGTTAGTACTTAGAGGCTACAATTTAAGGGTTTCGGAATCAGCCAAAGCCATGACACTTTTTGTCGATGTTCACTGGGTGAAAATTGCGACTGTGCGAAAGAAAGAATAATATTCCCATACGAAAACAATGTTCCCGCTTACGCGGGTACCATAAACTATATATTTTCAGAAAGCGCTCGCGCATTCCTACCTCATGGTAGAGGTCCTGGGTCACTGACTCTGGGCTCTCAGTCGCCCATTGACTTTTATGGGCTCTTTACAATTACAATGTTGATTTTTGCATTATATATGTATGTGCACGGGACGTGCACGACAAGAGGAGTGTGTTAGTGAGTGTTTGAGGAGGAGGGGAGTGCTTCGCGCTCGTTTTGTGCGTTTTGTTCGCACTTTGTTTGCACTTTCTATACGATTACAAGAGCCCCTTCGCCAGCCCTGATGGTGCTCAGGCCTAAAAATTTAACAAGTGTCATGGAGCTCAGATAAAGGACTTTCTGTTCGTCTGTAGTTTACGCTCTGCAGTCAGAGAGAGAGAGCAACACGCAGCCGCTCGTCTGAGGGGATTCAGGTCGGGTCCAAAGTTCGGATCCAAGGTTCAGGTCCGGATGGGCTGGTGCCTGGGTCCGGATCCGGACCGAGGTCCGCCGTTTAGTGACCTCTGGTTTAATCTTTAACTGCTTTTAATCTCTTAATCCCCACCTGAACCGAGCACATTTTCTCCTGTTTTGCTTTACCCAAATCTAAAAGCTTCCTGAAAAAAGCGTCAAAATAGCAACGAAAACGAGGATGAAAAAGCAACAATAGTACAGCAAAAAGTGACTAAAGAGCGACAAAAACAGGACCAAAAAAACCCCCTACGGAAACACTTCAAAAACACGACACACTTACGATCAGTGTTGTAGGTCTTAGCTTTCAAATGAGGCGTTACACTGTTGCTCTCCAGTCAGGAAGCTTTTAGATTTGGGCAGGGGCGGCGCCAGGGGGGCTTGAGCACCCCCAAAGATTTTGGCCCCTAAATCAAAGGAGCTCTAGTTTTCTCTAGAAACATCCCTGGGACGTTTAACATGAAAGGAGTGAGTAGGACAGGTTTGATTCTAACTAAAGGGCGGGGCTTTGTCCGAGGCCCAGTGTGATGTTAATGCGGCCGTGCGTCAGAGCGCACGCTCGGCCACAGCAGGAGTCGGGCTGAGTCTGACTCCAGGGTCATTATTACAGTCGTTCACTACATTTGATCAATGAGCTGAAGTTAGACTGATGTTATAAAGTCAGACTCTGCTCCTCTGGCTCTGAACACAAATCAGAGGTTATTATTGTGCACTTTTGATACAGCGACGTGAGCGCGGCTGAACCTAAAGCACAAGAACAGAGCGAGTCCTCCAGCAGAGAGACAAAGTCTGGACGAGGAAATTACTCACAACAGCGGAAAGTTGACTTAAGTCATGAGCGTGTTGCCTTCTCTCACGTCGTGGGCCTCCGTCTGATAATCAGCTCAACTTTAACATTAACTGTGTAACAGCGTTCAGGTAGAAGCGGCTCTAGGATGCAGAGCGTGAGGGGAGATTACGACGTGAGAGCAGAGCCACACATTCATGAGGACCTGCTCCTCTGGCCTCACGTCCTCCCGGGGTCGACATAAAACCGTCTCACGGAGGCTCCTCGCTGGAGTTAAAGGCAGGTCCAGAGCGTCCTCCTCCTCCACACAGCACCTTCACCGCTCACGAGGCCTTTGCCCAAACACTGCTGTTCCTTCACTCAGACGCAGTTGTAACAGAAAATTACACATGTGCGGGTGCACGCGCGTTTATAATGTGTGTTATGTTGTCTAATCGCCCCAAAAATGTCATGTTTTGTGAGCCCCCCATAAGACCTCATCACCCCCTAAGCCCCCCCCTTGGGGCCGCCACTGGATTTGGGTAAAGCCGAACTGGAGACAATGTGCTCGGTTAAGGTGGGGGTTAAGAGGTTAATTCAGTTTGAGTCTGTTTGATCCTCATCCCATCAGATTCCAGCTCCTCAGTGAATCTCCCGCCCTCCTTTTTTACTGTGTGACTCCCTCTAAGTGTGTCCCATTAGCGGGTCAGCAGCTGTGTCTGGACCGTTTGGGAAACAGCCATCGACGTCTCGAGCCTTTCATCCTGGACGCCCGGTAAACATGTCTTGGTGAAGTACCAAACTCTGAGGAAGAGGCGGGTGATCTATTAAACTATAATTCACTTTGGGAAGAAGAAAGGAGCATCTGTTTTATTTGCAAACCCAGACAAGTAACTTCGGTTGTCCATAGTAGCAACATCCGGGAACTTTTGCAGAGTTTGCGGCGTCAAGAACGACGCACAGCGGAGAGGAGTTCCTCAGGTAAGTGCATTATAACCGTCTAATGCACGGCTCAGAGTTGTTTAATCTGCTTATACAGGGCTCCAAACTGCGACCATTTTGGTCACATATGCTCCCAAAATTATACCTTTGTGATCTAAAAAAAGAATCACTCGCATGTTTGCGACTGCAAACAAATGCTCCGGTCCACCTTAAAACAAAACCTTCTCGTCCTACCTTAAAAAGACTTGTGTCTAGTGCTGGGCGATATGGAAAAAACTTATATCACGATATGGATTATTTTATATCACGATAACGATACATATCACGATATACCACAGTAATGTCAGTTTTCAGTTATTCTTTGAAAAGTTTGACAAAAATATCATTGCTTACTTTTTTCAACTTTATTTTTAAGCAGTGGTTTTGCTATGGATAATTTATATAGCATATATTGTCAATGTCAGTAAAAATGTGAGACTGCAGGATAAATGGGCTAAACATGATCTGACCAGAGTCAACATGAATTTAACAACAGAAATGTGTAAACTCGTGCGTAGAGAACGACTTACTCAGAGCATCATCTGCTCCTCAATATCAAGGCTCATATTACACTAAAACAAATGTAAATTGGAGCTTATTATCGCCATTTTCTCAACTTTAATGTAATGTTTAAGAAACAGTGGGCGAGCAGTTTGTATTGTACGTCTTTAGCTGCTCTACGCGCTGCCCGATCCGTCTCTTACCTCCTGCACCACGCCTCTCCTCTCTTCTCTCTCGTGTGTTTAATCCAGATCCACGCGCTAAAAAGATCCATCACTAAAAAGCTGTTTAGTTGCCGTGCGTAAAGCAGTGAAACCACGCGGTGTTTAACAGGGAGAGAGAGCCCCGCGTGTACGTTCATTAGATGTCGCCGTTGCTACAGCAGGTGTGGCGGCGGACAGAGATATCGTAAAGCAGGGTGGTGTCGCAAAACCACAAGGCAGAGTTTCTTTGCGAAAAAGTTCTTTTTTATTCTTGTTTATAATCACTTAATATAAACTTAGAGGATGCATAGTGACAAGACAACACTAATACATTCTTGTGGCCTATTTAATGAAATATTTGCTTTAAAAATTGATTAAATTAGGTTAGAAACGATAGAAACGATAGAAGAGAAATGGCACGATAGGCACTTTTCTATCGTCCCCACGATATGTATCGTCATATCGCCCAGCACTACTTGTGTCATTGTTTTCACAAACGCTGCCTGCCAAGAACAGCAAACTTTCTGTTCCAAAATAGTTCAAGAGCATATCTGAACAGTACGATCTGTTCTCTGTTGTGACTCAGCGCCGCTGTCATTCCTCTCAGTAACACGTGCTGGGCCGTCCTGCACCAGCCCCGCCCGTGTTCTCTGTGTGTGCCTGTGCTCCGCTCTCATTCATCCGCCCGCTTTCATTGAATGAGCCAATGTGTTTACGCAACTGTCGTCTCTTTATGAGAAAATGAGGAATATATATGTCATTCATAAACTCATTGGGACTGGGGACGATCTCTCAAATGACGCGCGAATCGATGTCGGGCGGAGAAGCAGCACAAACTTCAATCCAACCCGCTCACCCTCGTGCAGCTGAAAGCGAATCATCGCCGCTCTCGCAAAATACAAAACATAAAGTCACAAACACAATGTTTAACACGTCTTCAAAGATTCTGGCAAAGGATTTTGCCGCGTGTAGCGCGATCTATGGAGCCGACCCTACAGCACAGAGTCAGGAGAGTGTGGAGGAGACGATGAAGTGTGGTGAAGCAGGGGCGGAGCAAGTCGGGGATTGGGGGCGGTTGGGAGGCACAAAATCTGGTGTCCCATTATAATGTTAAAATTTAGCCTAATGAGTTTTGTAGATTGGTGAATCATTGCAAACAGCTAAATAATACTCCTAAAATGCAACAGAAGGCTGGAAGTGGCCTGTGATATGTTTACATTTCCTTCATCCCTGTTAAAAGCTTCCCTGTTTTTTTTTGGTTCCGCTCCTACATTTTTGACTGTGCTCCTAAATTTCAGACTTAGGAGCATAAGCGCTACCAAGAAAAAAAGTTAATTTCGAGCCCTGTTATACCACGGTCCCACAAACGTAACATTTTATCACAAATGTTGTTTTCATTTACTAAAGTCGCTAAATATGCCAAACTACAGGGACTATTTTAGCCGGTCTTGCCCTGTCTGAAGCCTCGTCTCAGAGCGAGTCATTCTCTCGCTGCTGAATCTCCGTCAGGCTCAACAAAACATCATAAGCACAGACTCACAACACAACAGGACTAACTTGCACTTTTCTGTGGAAGTAAACACCGATACGCAGCACAACTGAGCAGGAGTTATTTCACTTTTACGCTGTTTAACCTAAAGCTAGCTAGCAACCTGTAGCTCAACTGAAACAGCTGCAGTGGAGTCGCTTACACCTCGGCTCCACGAACTGAAACTTTTATATGTGACTTTACTAATCCAGCCAAATATGCTTAAGAGCAGGGATCATTTTATATGCGTCTGAAAATAATGAATAATGCCTTAACCGTTTTCAGTAGAAATGTAAAGCTCATATTTTATTAACAGAAGCCTAACCTAGCTGCTTGCTCTCCTCTATTCCCCATTCATCAAACGTTTGTTTTGGCCCAAATGTTGAAATTAACCACAAAATCCATCTCATTCGTTCATGTCAGTCACTAATGAAGCGTTTCTGATTCAGCTGTGTTATGCGTTGCTATGGCGATGCCCACAGCGGAGTGATATCCCAGTGATTTAACTACCTTTAACTCTCGTAAGTCTCAGGACGAGCTCACCGCTTTCCCTCCTGCGTGTGTGTTTCTGTGCAGTGATGCGAACTGGTAAATATTGTCCCGTTCACCTGCTGTTTCTTAAACATTAATGTTAAAATCGAGAAAATGCAAATAATAAGCTTCACTTTACATTAGTATAAGTGTAATGTGAGCCCTGATATTGATGAGCTGATGACGCTCTGAATAAGTCGTCCTCCACTGAGACTTGTACGCACGAGTTCATACACATGTCTGTAGCAAAATCTGTTTTCCATGATTGTTCAGATGTTTAGTTAAACTCCATTTATCCAGCGATCTCATATTTCCTAACATACACAACATGCAGCCTATATATTTCCCATGTCTTGATGTCTTTGCCTGTCTTGCCTTGTGTACGAAATGCGCGGTATAAATAAAGTTGCCTTGCCTATAGGCTATGTAAATGGGTCTTTAAAGAGGGGGTATTAATGCTTTTTTCAATCACATAGCACCAGTCTATAGCATACTACAATGATGACGTAACCTTCTGTTGGTCTGTATATGCAGTAAATTAAAATAACTGCCTTGAATAAAATTGCTCTCTCAAAATGGCTGTACTGAACGTCTTGAAATAGGCCTCTGTCTCTTTAAGAAGCTTTCCGACACGCCCCCTTCAGCACACTGCTGTGGCATCTAAACAACACTACTGTGCGGGGAGGGGGCTCTGCTGAGCTGAGGAGCAGTGGTTGGTGGCTTGGCTGGTGACGAAAGGTCCAGAGGCGTCTCCAGGAGGTGGGGGCGTTCCTAGGAGGACTGAGGCATAGCTACACCTAAAATGGCTGCCGTCTAAGTTTTTACTGATTACTCAAAAATATGTGAATGAGCCAAGGCAACACTCCAGGCATGTGTTTAATGAGGGAATGACATAATAACATAATAACATGATATAAAGCTTGAAAAAGTCCATTTTACATAATACCCCCCCTTTAAAAATTGCTTATGATTTGATTCATGAAGGATAAAAATAGCCCATGACGGATTGTTTTATAACCCTGCCCGTCAAAATGAAGGAGAGAAAGTATCCCTAGCGAAACCACTGGTGATGCCTGACGCACAGCTCCACAGCAGCGCACAGTCAAATATAAAAACACAGAAATAAATAAGAAAAATGCACGTTTTATAGATGTCTGTTTTTTCTTTTTACTTATTTTGTTTTCAAATAAAGAAAACAAAACGAACCAATGATTTTGTTTTGTGAATTGTATTTTGAAATGAAAAAAACGAACAAAAACAAACAAACAAAGAACGAAACAAACACAGATTCACCAAAACGAGCCATTTCTGTGTGTACGTGCCTCTGGGCCTCATGTAAAGTTTGCTTTTCTCATGTCGTATCATTGGAGGTGGTCCACCAGAGTTCTGCTAAAATGACTTTTGCTCCATCTGAGACACGGGCACCGCCACATTCAGCAAACAAGCAGAACGTAAAACAAATATTTGCTAATCACGTGACGCTACATTTAGTAAACAAGCTTAGAAACTGCCAGAACAACGCGATCATTTGTGTACTTTCAGCAGTTATTATCCCGCTCTCACCCTAAGGCGACCTGTTGTCACACACACGGGTAAAAGCTCCATGATTTAGAGATCCAGCGATAACTAATCCAACTCTTGGCTCAAAGGTCTTCTCCATTCACTGCGGTTTGCTCGTGTTAGCTCCGTGCTAACCGCGCTAGCTCTCTCTGATTTTGCGACACATTTTTACGAAAGTTAAACTTAGCTTCGCTCTCACAAACAGCCGGGCGGCTTCAGAGACATGTGAACAGCGGGCCGTGCTACAAAGAAGGAAAATCGTACCTTATTCAGCGGTTATTCCGCAGAAACACTCGATCAGAAGCAAAGTGAAACCGAAGTTTGTGGAGCTTCCATGATTCTTCCACTTCTCCTGCGGTGTTTAACGGCGGATGCGGACAATGCCAGCGCACTACCGCCCCCCTCCGGATAAACTGTGCATCATTATGGCTCTTTGGGAATAATGTAGCCTGCTGTAACGGCTGTCCCAAAGTCCCGCCTCTTCTCTCTCGGCTCATATGAATCAAAGTCACATAGGGTTGCCAACTTGAGAACAGAAAAATAAGAGACACTTTTGGGCGAGGGGGCGACAACGAAATCAGTAGAGCTTGTGATTTTAAACTACAGATTATTTTTTCATTTGCTGTAACCAGGTTTTTAACATATATGCATCCAAACTATGTTACATCATTTATTTATTTATGTTTTACCGGTTAAGCACTTTCTTTCTATAAGGTCAGGTATTGCATGCTTATTCGCAGTGGTTAAAGTGGACTTTAGGAGGAGGTGGTGGAACTCTAATCTAGAAGACTCAGAACGCTACATTAGTCCGATATAGGCTGTGTGTAGATTACATGTAACAGAAGGTGTTTTATATTACTTTTATTTATTTATTTTAAAAAATATGTTTTAAGCCATTTTACAGAATAACTCTTCTGTCAGTGCTGTTGTTTGAAATACTCCCAGAAAGTTAGAGCAACAGCCAGTCCTCCCCAGGAGATTTTGGATTAATCAGATACGATTTTGTGTAATTTGGTGAATTTTAGACAAAAATATGCCGTTTAAATTAGCCTAAAACAGTGATGAAAATCAGAACTGCATTCGGATTACTTTCCTAAAAGAAAAGAAAAGCAACACTGAGTTCTATAGCTGCAACTAGTTTTATTATTTATTCGATTTATTTATTTATTTTTTATGTACTGTCAAAATCCTGTGTAAGTGTTTCCCTGTGGGGCCCTTCTGCTGTGGGGCCCCAGTCCCTCTGCTGCCCGTGTCAGCTGCGCCCCTGTTCCTCCTCCGTCTGTAGCTGCTCATCGCGCTGAGCAGTGAGGAGGAGACACAGGCTCCAGACGAGTCTAAAGACTCAACTTTAACCAGGATTCATGACTTTTTTTGTTGCTTTTAAACCGGGCAGATTCTGAGGATCAGATCAGAGGAAAGATTGTGTGGGAAAGGCCGACATCGTGCTGTAACCGCACGCACTGTTTTATCGCCTTTTCTCTTCATTATGCTTCCTAAATTAATCTGTAAAACTGAAAATATGAGGCCGATTGATATGAAATAAAAAGTGGGCTAAAGCTTGGGAAGAGTAGACTTTGTTCACGGATTCCGTAAAGTTGATGATTTTGTGACATGAGGAGCGGTCTGAGCTGCTGCTGATCTTATGATTATTCTCCAGTTTCTCTCTGAAGAGTGGACGTCTGTCCAGCACAGATTTAGTGAGTGAAGGGCATGGATCTGTTATATTATGACGAGGAGAAAGAGAGGATCTTTGAAATACGGGACAAAAGTTGTCCCTTATTGATTCAATACGGAACGCACCTTTATTTTTAAAAATACGGGACGATTCCGTATTTCAAGGGACGGTTGGCAACCCTCAGGTCACGTGACTGTCTCATAAAGGCATCCAAAAGTGGAGACGATATTCAAAATGATAAAAGGCCTTTGTGAATCCAGTCACTTCCAAATAACGATCAGGGAAAACATTTGGACGTTTCTTTCCTCCCTTTGCTCCGACCCGAATGATCACATGAAACACATTCAAGTATTTCCAATAACCAAGAGTAAACGCAGAATGTTACAGGAATAAACACAGACCAACTACTTAAATTAGTTCATTGCAAATCCACAAAGAAAAATAAGTTTATTATGGACATAAAAACAGCAAAACCAGCGTGACAGAAAGGCAGAGCAGAACGCGCTACAGGCTTCAGCTTTTGGCTCGAACTACGGACAGAAACGTAAAATAAAAATAACATAAAAATGGTAGAAAGTGAAGACAAACATACGGCTGCGCTAAGGCTCAGGTACATTCAGCAAACGGCTCAGGCTTTCACTCGCAGCCGTCAGTGGTTTGACCAAAGTAAAAAAACAGAAACATTCACTGAAACTGTTGACACTTCATCGTTATCAACCGTCATTAATATCATACATTTACAGTCGAAAACCATTTCCCCAAGTTACAGCAATAAAACAGACCAAGCTAACACCGGCTCGGCTCAGACCAGGCGGACGACGTGTCCTTGGGCAAGACACTTCGCCCTCCTGTTTGATTAATGGAGCAGCTTATTCACATTATTTATTTCGCCTAATCGTTCACTTTGAGATACAAACATAAAACTCAGTGTAAATGTTTCACTAAAGTCTGTGACCGAGAAGAGGCCAGGCGTCCGACACCAGTCATTCTGTTGTTTCTTATTTAAATTTGACTGAGTCGGCTCCGCCCACTGGAGCGCCATGGAAACGACTCTGATTTACTGTCCCGTGATTGGTCTGATCATTCAAGCATCAATATCAGATTGTGCAGATAATCAAACACCACAGGCCGGTTTGATGTCGGCGCTTCAGTCGTGTTTATGAGAAGTCGCGATAATTCAGTTTGTCCACAAGAGGGCAGCGTTCAAACAGACTGAAGCAGCTCTGAAGCTCAGAATCCCACCACTACTTTATACTTTACGTTAAGGCGGCGCGGTGGCACAGCGGTTAGCTATGCGCTTCACAGCTAGAAGGTCCCGGGTTCGACTCCTACCTGGACGGGGCTTTTCTGTGGAGTTTGCATGTTCTCCCCGTGTCTGCCAGTGTTGTTTTGGTCAACAAAGACGATAACATTTCATTGACGCAAATGTTTTTAACTCATTGACTGCCAATGACGTCTATAGATGAGAGAGAAGCACATTTTGTTGCTTCTCTCTCTCGTGAGAGAAGAACAGGAGGGAGTGTCTTCTGTTTTATAAATGGAAACCACAGTTCAGATGTTTGAGGCGTCACTAAAGCAAAAAAAATTAGCATCAAAGTCACTGTTTATTGTCAGAAACCAGCATTTTGAGTGATTTCACATATTTTCTATGGACGATTACTAAAGAATGGAAAGAGGTACAAACAAACTTTTCATTTAGATGAAAGAAGAGAGTCTGATCTTTCTTTTGGTGGGTTTGGTGTTGACATAGACCTTGAACTCAACTTTCTGTGGGTCTTGAAAAAACTGTCAAAATCCTGAAAAACCTCTGGCAGTGGGAGCTCTCTGATTTAAAATGGCAGTCAATGAGTTAATGACGATAACGTAACGATGACGAGCTGAAAACAGCTCTGACTAAATGAGACGAGATGTAAATGGGAGAAAGTGATTCGTCGGACGTTCACAAACAGAGCGAGTGCGGGACAACACAGCAGGTACACGTGGACTCACATGCTGCAGGCTGCGCCACTCTCTCCCTCTCCCCGCTACTATCAGCGTACGTCCTCCATGGAGCCTCTGACAGCCATGTCACAGGGACTTGATCTTTTCTCAGGACAGTTTTAAACACTGTAGCGTCTGAACACAGAAAGCTGTTGATGAATGAATGTGCAGACGGCGCGGCTGATAAACATCTGTAAGCGACGATCAAACGACGATCAGACGACGATTCACAATGACACTTCTGCCTATTGTGTAATCTGTTTGTCAAAAGCTATAAATCCAATTCTTTATCCCAATTTCCAATACTTAATGATTACTTTTTATAATGAAACTGACTAAAACCTTCTGAGTTTTTGTCTGACTAAAATGAGACTAAAATGAAAAGCATTTTAGTCCAAAAGACTAAAACTAAAAGGGCGCCAAAAACAACACTGGCGTAGGTTTCCTCCGGTTTCCCTACCACTACAAAACATGTACAATAGTCCAGGATGAATGAGCGTGTGTGAGTGTGTTTGAGTGTGGGACAACGGCCCAATCAGCCCAAGGCTACAATCCAGCGTGGTGTGTTTATTAACGTGCACTGTCCCGACCAAATAAACCAACCAACAGACAATAAATGTTAAGCACATTTATATTTACAGATTTCCCGACTAATCTGGCGCTTGTATCGCAAAGTGAACAGACTTTCCGCTTATTGTATGAACGCGGCGAGTTACAGAAGTATCTGCTCCAAACTGACCAAACCATAAGACTTCAAAATGAACAGGGATTTCTTTGTGACATTTATGACGAGGCTCAGCTTTGAAGAAAAACGCTACTGAAACTCTCTAAAAATGTCCTTTTGTGCAACTGTTACTGTCGCATTCCCAAAAGATTAAGACGGGACTGTCCCGGCTCCAGACGAGAAGCAGCAGCAACACTATCAACGAGCAGGACAGTTCTGTGGGCCATATATCGTCTGCAAGATAATATCCTGATTGATGTTGGGGAGGGGGGGATGGGGAAAACTTGAGAAAGAAGTGGACAAAAATAGTGGTAAAATAGGGGGGAAATATGTGGAGGGAAAAAATTACTTTAAAAATCTTTTTTTTAAATAGTTTAAAAATTGAGAAAAAATTGCATAAGATATAGTGGGGGAAATGGGAAAAAATTGAGGGAAAAAGTAAAAAAAAAAAATGTATTGATTAAAAAATCTTTTTAAAAAAATTGGGAAAAGTGGGGTAAATTTGGAGAAAAAATTGGAGGAAAAATACTTAAAAACTTAAAAAAGAATTTGGGAAAGACTGGGGGAAAATTTCAAAAAGTGGGGTGTGGATAGTGGATATAATGGGAGGAAAATTTTGTCAAATTTTCGTCTCTTTTCCTCCAATTTTCTTCCTTTTTTCCTCAAATTTGTATCCCTTTTTCATCCCTTTTTGGTCTATTTTTCATCAAATTTGAGAAAAAATTGCATAAGATATAGTGGGGAAAATAGGGAGGGGAAAAAAGGAAAAACAATTTTTTTATTGATTAAAAAATCTTTTAAAAAATGTAAAAAATGTGGAAAAAATGGGGGAAATTTGGGGGAAAAGTGGGAGGAAAAATACTCTTTAAAAATGTGAATTTGGGAAAGACTGGGGGGAAATTTTCAAAAAGTGGGGTGTGGATAGTGGATATAATGGGAGGAAAATTGGGGGGGGGGGGGATTAGAAAAAAAAATTAGAAAAAAAAATAAAAAGTGGAAAAAATAGGTGAAAAGTGGGATTTTTTTATTGATAAAAAAAATCTTTTAAAAAAATGTGGAAGAATTTGGGAAAATTTTTGGGGGGAAATGGGGTGGGGATAGTGGAAAATGAAAAAAAAAAACGGAGAAAAAAAATCATTAAAAAAGATGTGACGTAAAGTAACAAATGGGGAAAGTGTTTTTTTCTGCCCTTTTCTCGTCTGCTCGGGACACTCATCTTTTTGAGCAACAAAGCGGGTTATTTGCATATTTCTGATGGTTTGCACAAACGTCGCTTCGTCATCGTTATGAAGTAAGTCTGTAATATTCCAGAGAGATTCACTTTAGTCCGAACATGATGCAGGAGCGCTGGAATGTTGATAAGACTTTCTACATCAGCAAAACATAAAAGCGACACAATGAAAATGTAACAAAGGCATCGAGCCGTGAGCTGCTCGGACTAAAACTTTAAACTGGCTTTATCCCTTAGACAAACACTCAAACTATATATTCAGATCTATTATTTACCTAAAATAATCTCGGGACTCTATAATGTCATCTGTGCGTCTCGTTTTGGGCAGAAGCAAAATGAATGATCATTAAAGGGAGCAACGTCTGCGTCCCCGAGAAGGTTAGCGCCCCCTGTGGGTGAAACAGAAGCTCTCGTCCATTAAGGCAAAGGAAGTGATCTGTCGCTTTGGATAATTTGCTATTAAATCAAACGTTTGCAGCCGACGATGTTGAGCATGTTTAATCAGGCGGAATATTTCCCCAATGAAGAAGTCACAAACGGTGTAATATATGGCCACCAGGGGGAGCTGTTCCACAATAATGAGCCTTGACAGAGAGTAGCAATCGATAAAAGGCCTATCTCACCGGAGAGAGCTGCCGTGACTAGAGTCGGAGATGTCTCTGATTCGTCCCCTGGCAATGAGGCGAGTCTCTGAGGGGTCTCTGAGAGGTCTCTGAGGGGTCCCCGAGGGGTCTCTGAGAGGTCTCTGAGAGGTCTCCGAAGGGTCTCCGAAGGGTCTCTGAGAAGTCTCTGAGAGGTCTCCGTGTCTCAAGCAGCTGTGGCAAGACACAGGAGCGAGAATGTTGCAAGGTTGAGGACAACAGTGTTCGCGACACAGCTGCTTGAGACCATGTAGACCTCTCGGAGACCATGCGGAGACTCCTGTTCGGAGACTATGGAGACTCGCCTCATCTCCAGGGGACGTCTCGGAGACATCTCCGTGACCAGCGGTGACTCCAGTCTCTAACAAGCCTCCAGGCCGGTGAGACAGGCCCTTAAACTGGCTCTTATTGTTTCCATTCAACATAACACGTTTGCGACAGTGGACTGATGGGTTTGTGTGAGAGACTGGACGTTTTGCTTTGGTTCTGACTCTGGTGTGGAATATTTCATCCACAGAACGATAAATGGTCTGAGATTGTCTTTCTGCCACAAACTAAATCCTTCTGTTTCACCCGGACGGGGCGGGACTCGGATGTTGCTCTGTATTTATCGTCTTGAACCTTTAGCTCTAACCCTTGTGCACCGTTAGTGTTGTACGCCTCACATTTGCTCATTTTGTAAATCCGTAATACGTCCATAACCGTTTTACGTATTTCACAAAATCAAATGACTTTACAACTTGGAAATGTTCTTTTACTCAAACTTTTTTCTAATCCATTTTTATTCCAAGTGTTTAATGAAAAAGGCTGAGTATTTGCTTTAGGGCTGGGCACTGTATACGATAACGATACTACAATATTTGTCATATAGAACCATCATTTATTCCTTTTCCTTACATTTCATTTCTTTGTATCATTCGTTTGGGGTGAAACAACCAAGAAACTTCCTTTCTTAGTTTTCCCCATTTTTAACCACTTTTCCCCCAAAATTTTCCATATTTTTTTCCAATTTTATTCCCTACATTTCCCCCCGAAATTTTAGATTTTTTTGGTCACGTTTTTGTCTAATTTTTCCCAACATTTTCCATATTTTTCCAATTGTATTCCCTTAATTTTCGTAAATTTTTCTACAGATTCTTCCCCAATTTTCGTGAATTTTTTATTTTTTCCATTAATTTTTTCAATTTTTTAATTTTAATTTTTTTATTTTGTCCCAAATTGTCCCCAATTCTTTTTCAATTTGTGTTTCACTTTTTTTCCTTTCAAATGTTGATGACCAACAGCATCAAAACTTGAATCTGAAGAGTTCATATTTCTTTTCGGAACCTACTCTCGATACTTAAATTTTTTCGATACCAGACTAGTATCGTTTAACGGTGCCCAGCTCTAACTTGCTACTAACGGCGCATAAGGGCGGATTAAACCACATCGAACTCTGTATGAAATGAGAAAACCCTCAGGGGCAGCAGGTCCTTCGATGCTACGTTACCGAAGCTCCAGTCCAGACGTTTGTGCTTCTGTCGTCAGGCCTCACAGTGATTCTGGCTCTGACTTTCTCACAGTTCGTCCAATTCTGATTGTACGAAGCAGATTCTCCCACGATTCCAGGAGCGACATGTTTCCAGCGAACAGACCCTTCACTGAAACGAGCGAGGAGGAAAAGCAGCAAACTCTGCTCAAAGAGGAGTTTATCGGATACAGTTAACACAGAGTTCAACCCCCGCCTTAACCGAGCGCATTCTCTCCAGTTCCCGTGCGTAGTCGTAATCTTTTTTGATGTTGAACACATTTTTATCCCTTTTTCATCCATTTTTCATCTATCTTTCATCAATTTTTTATCCCTTTTTTGACAAATTTTTGTCAATTTTTCATCAATTTTTTTTGTCTATTTTTCATCAATTTTCATCTCTTTTTCCTCAAATTTTCTTCATCAAATTTTTTATCCCTTTTTCATCAAATTTTTTATCCTTTTTTCATCAAATTTTTTATCCCTTTTTCATCAAATTTTTTATCCCTTTTTCATCAAATTTTCTTCCCTTTTTCATCAAATTTTTGTCCATTTTTCATCAATTTTTTTGGTCTATTTTCATCAATTTTCATCTCTTTTCCTCAAATTTTCTTCCTTTTTTCATCAAATTTTTTATCCCTTTTTCATCAAATTTTCTTCCTTTTTTCATCAAATTGTCTTCCCTTTTTCATAAAAATTTTGTCCTTTTTCATCAATTTTTTTTGCATTTTCGTCTCATTTTTCAACACATTTTCATCTCTCTTCATCAAATATTTGTCTCTTTTTTGTCACATTTGTGTTGCGTTTTCCTCATTTTCTTTTCGATTTGTCTCTATTTTGACGTTGTTTTCCAGGAAGCTTTTAGATTTGAGTGAAGCCAAACTGGAGGAAATGTGCTCAGTCCAGGCGGGGGTTAAGGGGTTAGAACTATAGAGATCTGAAGGGCGTCCTTTGCCTTTTGCTCTTTTCACTGGACGTGCTTGTTTTTTCCGAGTCTTACGGTTCTTTATAAACTCATGAATGTGTCGTGTTTTGTCGAAGCGTCTCGTCCCGGTTAAACGTTACCGCTTTGTTTCTGATCTACTGCTGCATCGTCTCTGTGGGAAAAGTGTGTCTGCGTCCGTCCTTTAGGGTCTCAGGGGCGGGCGATTCCCCCGTTGTACGTGTTGTGGGTCTGTCCGGCTCAGTCTTTTCATCTCTTGTAGTGGCTGGGCGCGTCGGCGAACATGTACTTCAGTCTGTAGGCCTCGGCCAGCAGCAAACCCACCTCCTCGTTGCCCCAGTGGATCGTGGGAAGGTTCTGCAGCAGCATCAGAAGACCCTGGGGAGTAAATCACAACATTTACAAGGCAAACTTCAGCGAGAGTCAGAAGGCGCCGCAGAAAATGTAAAACTCGACTTTTTTTCTTTACGACACATTGCTCCGTAACTAGATCGATATGGGATTTTTCTAAGAACGATGCGATTCTGAAATGATAAGCAAACGTCTGCAATAGGGCTTCACTATTCTCACACAAAAACCTAATGAGAGTTTTCTGAAGGATATTATGATTCGATTTTAATGTCTTATTTAAAAGGTCCTATATCATGCAAAGTTTTTAGCCATGTTGTTATGCTATTTCCTTCTCAAAAACCCCCCCAGAGCGGTTTTTGGCTTCATTCATGCAGACAAACACTGACAGGTGACAATACAAAGACAGACGTCTCAATAAGGAAACAGACAATAACAAGTAAACACAAATAAACACATATGTAGGGAATGACAGACAGACGATTCTTGAGTTAATTACGTTAAGTTATATTAAGTTATATGGAAGGCAACAACAATAGAGGTCAGGACTGTGATGTCTCAACGCCAAGCCTCACAGAGTCAGCAACCACAGACCTATGGAGACCTCAAAGGGCAGCAGAACCAAAGTCACTGTTCTCAACAGATCACACGGACACAGATATGCTGTTCACAGAAAGATGAGGACAATGCTAATAGTGATCGATACAAATAAAGCTGGTAAGGGTATCTAAAGTTTTCACAGCTTTTTTATTTGTATTATTCCTTAAGGATTTAAGGTAATGTTCTGTCTCAATTATAAATTCAAGATTTTGTGGAGTTTTCTTTGCCCATTTGCACTTATGGATCATGTCTTTTTCACACAGTTCTAAGTAATCCTCCTGAATCCTGAATCTCCTCTGAGCAGCTGCTGCGCCCTCTCCTGTAAAACCACTGAGTTGTGACTGACGTATTTTAAGTGTCAAACAGGAAGTGCTCGACGTCTGTAATGTAATGCCTTACGGCCTGATTTTAATTTATAAAACAGCTTTTTCATTATTTCTGTTGTAAGCATTAAAGGGGCTGTGTGGAGTTTAGGAGTTTTGTGCTCACAATTGCCCCCTCAGGCCAAACGCGTAACTGCAGCCTTTATGATAAGCTATGATAAGCTCATGCATGAGGCGCTCAGGCTTTACGAGCACCAGAAATAACCGTCCCGTCCTGGTCAATTTACAGATTTGCAGGCGTGACTTAAACTGAGGTAAGAAACGTTACTGTTTTGTAAGATATTTAGACCAAATCAGTTTGAGTGAATATTTTCCAAGATAAAACACTTGAGCAAATGCAGCAAAGTGAATCGAGTGAAGAAGCCGTAATAAACGAATAATTGACGTTTGAAGGAGGAAAATAAAACCTTGTATACTTTGTATGCATAAACGCAGGCCTAATTGTAATAATGAAATATTTCCACTGGTAGAAATGCTACCGGTAAAAGCCAAAATCGTCTCTTCAATTTCCTGGGCCCAAAGTTAGCGTAGCTAACTCGTAAACTATATTGTAAACGGCACATGTTCACTTTTTGTAGTTGTTTCACTACTTGTAAATCCGTGAACAGTCATGCTTATTTTGCGGCCAAGAAAAGCTAACATTAGCAGCATTATTTTTGCCATTGTAAATACAGCACCATTACCACTGTTACTACTCAAATGTTTTGTAGGTACAGCACAATTACTGTTATTACTGACACTAATAGTCTGCTACTAATACTACACAACTTAGGTGTAGGTGTAGGTATAAAACTATTAGATCAACTATTTTGGTAACTTCCAAATATGATTATTTTATGGCTTGTTTCAGTGAAGTTTGTACAACATGCACGGACAGTCGGACACCGTTGTTTTGAAAGCATCAACAACACTTTCCCCCACGTATTTAGTAATAATTTCTTACCTTTCAAGCTAAAATAAGCTGCGGGTCTTTTGAGAGATTGTCTCAACATTTTCCGATGTTTACTCTGGTTCTTTGCCTACGCCGATCAGACTCGACTTTCACCTTTTTTGTCACACTCGAATAAACTCTTCGTTTCTTTTCGTTATTTGGGGTCTGGGCTGGAGTTTCGATGGTGCTTGAAGCCGGTCTCCTCTTATTCTCCGCTAAATCCATCCTTCTGAAGTTACCACTCGCGCTGCAGCGTCAGTATAGAGGAGATACAGCTAACGCTACAGCTGAGCGTGAACGCGCATTACGCATTACGCTGTTTGCTTGTTCGACCCGAGCATAAACTATTTAAGTGACTTTACAGGCATATAGAGGCAATTGCGGTGAAAAGGCCAGGGCTCATTCTACTCACCAGGGCATTGCTGGAGCATGTATGAGAAAGAAATTTTAAATTTGTATACATTTATTTGTGGTTAAACTTATGTATAGTCCCTTTAAATTAATTAATTAATTAATTAACAGTTAAAAAAAAACAGGAACTCTCTGACGCGTCTGTGCTGAGAGTAAACAAACGCACCCCCGGAGGATCTGAACAGAAGTCATGTTTGTGAAGACTGAGCTCTTTCTAACCTACTCTGGACACGCCTGTTCTTTTTTCTTACCCAACGATAATGTCACGGGTTCGCGTTTGGCTACGAGAGGAACAGGACTATTCGACCTTCCTAAAGAAGAGTGCACTCGCCAGAAGTTGGAATTTCTTTCTGGGATTCAGCGACTTTATCAACCAGCCTGATGGATGCTTGGTGAACCTCGGCCAGAATCAAAGTGGATTCACTTTTATAACCAACGCGAGTGCCATAACGTAAACACCCGATGATGGGGAGGCCAGACTGAGCGGTGAGTCAATCAAACGACTGTTAGCGTGTGTGTTAGCGTGTGTGTTAGCGTGTGTGTTAGCGTGTGTGTTAGCGTGTGTGTTAGCGTGTGTGTTAGCGCGTGTGTTAGCGCGTGTGTTAGCGCGTGTGTTAGCTATTTATGAAACTGTGTTGCACAAGTCAACTACTTATATTTCTCTCAAAAATGAGTACTCCATAGTGGTAGAGGTACAATATATCATATAAATGCCTATACTTTACTATGGCTAAAATAGCAGGATACAGATCCTTTAAACCCCGACTGACCGAGCACAGAGAAGAAAACACTACAATAATATCACTATGCTGAAAAACACAGATGAAAGACAACTGTTATTCTTACACCCAGGGGAACAAAAGACTTTAAATCCAAACTGAAACCTGAGGCCTGAGGTGGAAAGTACCTGGAAGTCGGCGATGGAGAGGATGTCTTTGCGCCACTTGATGAGGAAGGCGGCGCAGACGTACAGGTGGAAGTGAGAGAAGCCCTCGGACTCAGCCTGAAATCACAAACACACAAACAGACTTCACACGTCTGCAACAGTCTGGACAGAATAAAGATGGTTTTAACATATGACGGAGAAATAATCAATTGTCCGGATGTGACCAACTGTTGTGAACAGGTTCAGCAACACTACAGTCTGAGCCAAAAGCCTGAGCTCAGCCGACGACCTGAACGTCCTGAAGAGGGATACGTTTTGTTTTTAAATCTATCCATGGACCGGATTCATCTTTAAACGCCCCGGTCACAGCGCTTTGATCCTCGCACTAGTGTTTGCTGGACCGGACAAGATCTAATTTAAAAAGACAGAGCCCTAGACTGTGGAACTCTGAAGGTTAGACGGGCCACTTCAATCGAGAGCTTCAAAACTCTGTTAAACACATCTGTTTGCACAGGCTTTAAACACATGAGCTGAGCATTTTTCACATTTTCATTAGTATTGATTTTAATTATTACTTTTTCTTATTGTTTAAAATATTGTTGTGTTTATTCTGGTTTTCTTTAAAGGCACACTGCGCAACATTTTGGACTATACTGTTGATATCAGTACAAAACATGCTCTTAATGAGCATGTTTTGTACTGATGAGCTCGACACAGTGGGTAATCAAAGATTGGATTTGCATGAGGGCTTAACCTGTTTAAATCTCAAATTCTGCTGCCTTTAGTCACGTGTCCATGGAGACGAGCTGGAGACGTCCCCACTCCTGGTAAAGTTACAGTCATGTCTTAGGAGAGCTGAGCCGCTCACAGCAAAGGCTCAAATGTTTTGTTTGTGCTTTTATGAGGTATTTTTCAATGATGAAAGCATTTGTCATAATATAAATTCTTGTGTTTCAATTATATTTTTGGGGTATAATTTGTGTGGCTTTAATGAAAGCCAGTTTTTATTGTAGTACTGTGCACTTTGAACCTGTACTTTGGGGCAGTGACTGTTTTGTAAATGTCCTTTATAAATAAACCTGACCTTTAAGAACGTGGAAAGACGTCAGGAAAAGTTTGCTTTTACTCGCTTCTGTAGGGATGGGTATCGGTAAGGATTTATCGATACTGCTACTCTTATCGATACTCCTTATCGATCGGGTACTTTAACGGTACTCTTATCGGTACTTTGAAAGGGAAAAAAAAGGTTATATAGAGGCTACAGTATAGTAGCCTCTATCTAACTATCCTAGGCCTGTATTTATTTTTATTACACTTTTTTATTACACATTTACTCTACATTTGGACCTAATTTATTTTCATTTATTACATACACTTAATATGGGAGTTAAAACCAAAATATATGTTTTATTTTATTATTATTATTATTTAGTAAATGAAGGATTAAGTCTCAAGTGTTTTGTTAATCACAGGTTGCTGGTTAGATTTGACTGTAGCTCTGGGACTGAGCCTAAATGAAAACTGAAATTATAATGAACTCGAGCCAAAGCCTGTTTTCTGCCTCTCAGCTTGTGTCCAGCAGCTGACGTGCACGTGGGAGCGCACACGCGGACACGAGCAGCAGGTGACAGGGAGACAACAGGCTGTGGATTTAGTGTGAATAACATAAAAATATGAAACGTTCTCCTCAATCTGAAAGTTTATTCTAATATTTATTACACATTTCGGTTTATATTTGTATTTTAGGTGCCATATAATAGTTCTATTTGCTAAACGTCATTTGGAAATAAATCAGGTCCAAATGTAGCGCAGTAAAATATATGTGTTTTGCTTTTAAAGTCCCTGAAAGCACCAGATCGATTATGAGCATCGATAAATCCTTAAAGTGCATATGACACATTAGACACAATATTTGCTAAAACACAGTTAACACGATTATATTTAAGATTTTGCTAAAGATTATACCCAGTTTTCTTTAGTTTGAGCATTTTTGTGATGTTTGTTTTCACTTCCTTATTGGACACTGACAGGAAGTGACATCGAAGAAGGTAAACAATTTTAAACTGTAAAACTGAGAAACTACAAAAACTCTTTAATACCACAATCAATATTTCTGAAACTCAACAGAGAGTTACTGAACATACTTATTTATCAGGCCCATTAGCCAAAAGTGCTGCACCTACTGCTATAAAAGTAATATTTACCAAAATCGCTACATCCGGGTTAGAGGAGAAAATGCTAACGGCGCAGCAGCTACGCTAAACCAGGAAGTAGCGACTTTAGTAAATATTACTTTTTTAGCAGTAGGTGCGGAATTTTTGGCTAATGAGTCTGAGAAATAAGTAGCTTCAGTAACTCTCTGTTGAGTTTCAGAAATATTGATGGTTGTTTTTATGAGATTTTAATGTTTTTTTCTCGCATATTTTACCCGTCTGCCAGGACCCGGAAGTCGTGACGTCACACTTAACAAACGTATGGGAAATGAATGAGTCAAACTGCTATGGAATGTTTCCTTCTTTTATGTCACTTCCTGTCAGCGGCTTAAAAATTCAAATAAAAATAACTTTTCTGCCCAACATTTCTTCATTAAAATTGCTGCTTCACTGAAAAAAAATGATAATTATGCAACTGATGTAATCCATCTAAATAAGTCATATTTTCAAGAGCATTAAAATCTGTCATATGCACTTTAACGATGCCTAATTCTGAAAGAACAGGTTATTCCATCAGTGGATTTCTTGCCCGACGGCACAGACATATTCCAAGATGACGATGCCAGGATTCATGGGGCTCACACTGTGAAAGAGTGGATCAGGGAACGTGAGATGGATCGCTGAGGATCTTTGGGATGTGCTGGAGAAGGATTTGCGCTGTGGTCACACTCTCCCATCATCAATACAAGATCTTGGTGAAAAATGAACGGACTGGATCTTTGGACGTCGCAGAAGCTTTTTGAAACAACGCACAGCGAATGTGATCAAAGCTAAACAAAGAAGTACAGGAGTGGCTCGCCTTTGGGTCAGACTGTGTGTATTGAGTTAGTCCTGTTTACTTCTACAGCAAAAGAACTTTGATTCTACAAAGCGGAAGAAAATGGATGGATGTTTAAACCTGGTAAGTGTCCCAGAGGCGGATGGTGCAGCGCAGGGGCAGCTCCCTCATCAGCAGGTTATTCATCCAACGAAACGCGAACTGCAGATACTCAACTTCATAGCGGCAGAAGTGAAGGTGCACGTCCTCTACAGAAACGACACAAACAGCAGAGTCAGTGAAGGTCCTAAACCATCTAAACTCCAGTGAGAGTCAGTGAAGGTCCTAAACTCTCTAAACCCCAGTGAGAGTCAGTGAAGGTCCTAAACCATCTAAACCCCAGAGAGTCAGTGAAGGTCCTAAACCCTCTAAACTCCAGGGAGAGTCAGTGAAGGTCCTAAACCCAGAGAGTCAGTGAAGGTCCTAAACTCCAGAGAGAGTCAGTGAAGGTCCTAAACTCCAGAGAGAGTCAGTGAAGGTCCTAAACTCCAGAGAGAGTCAGTGAAGGTCCTAAACCCTCTAAACCCAGAGAGAGTCAGTGAAGGTCCTAAACCCTCTAAACCCCAGAGAGAGTCAGTGAAGGTCCTAAACCCTCTAAACCCCAGAGAGAGTCAGTGAAGGTCCTAAACTCCAGAGAGAGTCAGTGAAGGTCGTAAACTCCAGGGAGAGTCAGTGAAGGTCCTAAACTCCAGGAGAGTCAGTGAAGGTCCTAAACCCTCTAAACCCCAGAGAGAGTCAGTGAAGGTCCTAAACCCTCTAAACCCCAGAGAGTCAGTGAAGGTCCTAAACCCCAGAGAGAGTCAGTGAAGGTCCTAAACCCTCTAAACCCCAGAGAGAGTCAGTGAAGGTCCTAAACCCTCTAAACTCCAGAGAGAGTCAGTGAAGGTCCTAAACCCTCTAAACCCCAGAGAGAGTCAGTGAAGGTCCTAAACCCTCTAAACCCCAGAGAGAGTCAGTGAAGGTCCTAAACCCTCTAAACCCCAGAGAGTCAGTGAAGGTCCTAAAGCCAGAGAGAGTCAGTGAAGGTCCTAAACTCCAGAGAGAGTCAGTGAAGGTCCTAAACCCTCTAAACCCCAGAGAGAGTCAGTGAAGGTCCTAAACCCTCTAAACTCCAGAGAGAGTCAGTGAAGGTCCTAAACCCTCTAAACCCCAGAGAGAGTCAGTGAAGGTCCTAAACCCTCTAAACTCCAGAGAGAGTCAGTGAAGGTCCTAAACCCTCTAAACTCCAGAGAGAGTCAGTGAAGGTCCTAAACCCTCTAAACTCCAGAGAGAGTCAGTGAAGGTCCTAAACCCTCTAAACTCCAGAGAGAGTCAGTGAAGGTCCTAAACCATCTAAACTCCAGAGAGAGTCAGTGAAGGTCCTAAACCCTCTAAACTCCAGAGAGAGTCAGTGAAGGTCCTAAACCTCTAAACCCAGAGAGAGTCAGTGAAGGTCCTAAACCCTCTAAACTAAAGCCGGCAACACCCACCGTCGATGCGGCCGATCAGCTCCTCCAGCGCCTTCACTTTGTTCTGGATCCCGGGCTGAGCAAACGTGTAGTTGTCCTGAGGAAAACAGAAAAAACATCTGGAAACTGCAGTGTTTGAGAAGGAGAGTCTGACTGGAGGAGCAGTGGACCTATAGAGACACATTATACTGAGAACAGAGAGAAGATTGTGGTCGTTTCGGACAGACCTGGATTCCGTCGAGTAATTTGCTCATGCACCAGAAGCTGTCGGCCTCGATGTTCCTCTGAGTTTCTAAAGGAAGCGCCGCAACGTCAAAATTCTCCATGTCGTCCTCTGAAAGAGAAATGCATTTATAGCTGGCTTGATTTTGGTGTGTTCGTTCCAGTCAGCGCTGCAGCGGTTTCTTGCTGGTTCATACTCACCCACAAACTCTGAGAGGAAAACCACGAAGAACGGTGTGACCAGGTCGTTGATGCCCTGCACGTACCCGCTGGCCGGGTGTCGAATCGCCCAAATGAACAGGATCCGCTCGAACACCTGCGACAGAAGCCGTTATTCACAAACAAACATCGCAGAGAGCTGTCGAGCTGGTACAAGATTATATCGAAATGCTGTTTGGAAGATCTGCAAATATACAATATTGAGTTTATCTCCAATGTCAAGAAATGTGGACAAAATTGGGGGAAACTTTGGAAAAAATAGGGGGCGGGGGGAATTTTGAAATAACTGGGAGAAAATGGGGGAAAATTGGTTATAAAAAACTATTGGGGAAAATTGGGAAATAAATTCTGAATAATGGGGAACAATTGGGAGAAACAATGTGATAAAATTGTAAAAAAAAGAAAATTGGGGATGAGGGGAACAAAAAAGAAAACATATGGATAATTGTGAATAAAAAAAGAAAATTGGGAAAATTAGGAAAAAATTGGGAACATTTTTGATTTTTTTGGAGAAAAACTGGGGAAAATTTGTCACGATTCGACCTTTAGTTACCCTGTTTTGTTTTTGCTTTTTGTTTTATATGACCTTGGTGTTTTATTTTGACATGTCTTTTTGGTCTGTGTGATTTTTGCTTTGCTTCCCTTGTGTTGATTGTCTGCCCCGCCCTGATGTGTTTCACCTGTTTACCGTTTCCTCATGTATTTATACCCCTGTGTTTCCCTGGTCCTTTGTCGTGTCATTGTCTATGTAAGCCCCGGTTTGTTTGAGTTTTTGTTATCTCTGGATTTTGTTATTTTGGTTTTTGGCATTCATTATTCATTAAACATCACCAGTTTTGTTGCAGTGCTGCATTTTGGGTTTTATTTTCTTCACTCCACCTCCAACCATGACCAAATTTGGCAAAAAATTAGAAAATTTATGGGAACATTTCGTATAAAATGCGGAGAAAATAGGGGAAAGTGTTTTTTCTTTCCTTTTGCAGTGTGTTTAGGATTATCATCTTTTTGAGCTACAAAGCAACCTAAATTTAGATGTTTTCCAGCAAATGTTTGCATTTTTCTAACTTAAAACTAAAATATTGCTTTATCTTCATTATCGGGAAAGTCCCCAAAAATATCGAGGACTGTGCCTTGATGCAAAAGTATAAACGTAAAGTGATCTGTAAACGAGCCACAGCAGAAACCGCTTTGAAGAAGTCACTATCTGCACTTCCTCTTTCACAAAACGATAATCACAGCCTCTTCCTCCATGAAAACCAGATCCTTTTAACGGACACATGACACGAGCTTATTCTCATTTCTCTAACGTCGTACCTCTTGAACGGCCGGCTGCTGGAACAAAGGGATCAGGGGGTTGGTCCTGGGGATGTCGATGTGGATCTGTCGAAAAACAGAAAAATAAATACATTTTATGGATGCACATTTGTTCTTTGTTTTTAGGTATAAAGATTTAGTTGATAAGTGCTGTGTTTGTTTTGCAATGGAAAGACCAACGTGCGAGGACAGTGCTTCTCTTTGGTCCTCGATACCGCCCCCTACTGGCCAGGGGCGACTCCAGAAGGTTTGCTATAATATGGAAACCAATGTGGACTTTACACATGTATAAAACAACGAAAAGGCCTGGCTCCAAAGACTTTTATTGTTCTTAAAAATACAGTCTCTTATCCAAATCGGTATTGAGTTTTATTTTCAGTATCGAAAATTAGTTTGAAATGTTAGTATCGTGACAACACTAGCAGTGAGTACCTGTCACAGTGGGGCTGGGTACCGTTAAACGATATCAGTCTGGTATCGAAAGCAGGTACCGAAAAGAAATATAAGATTTTATATTCAAGTTTTGATGCTGTTGGTCATCAAAATTTAAAAGAAAAAAAAGTGAAAAACAAGTTTAAAAAAAATGTGGGTAAGAATTTAAAAAAAAAAAAGGAAAAAATGAAGGAAGAAAAATTGGGAAAAAGTAAGGAAGATTTTTGCTATAAAATTGGAATAAATATGGAACATTTTGAGCAAATTAGCTGAAAATGGGGGTACAAAAATAAGAAAAAATTGTAAAATGTTCTGCCCTTTTGTCAATAAAGAGACTAGATGCAAGTTGGTCAGTTTATACTCACTACTGCCACCTCAGGTCTTATGCGTAACTGCAGTCTCTATATTAAGCTCGTGCATGACGGCACTTCAGACCTGAATTAACACCTTTCTGAGCGACAGTGCAGGATTTCAGAGGCAGTTGTGTTGAACAGGTCTGGGCTCATTCTACACATTAGGACATGGCTGGAACGTGTAGGGAGAGGAAAATATATAATTTTAACATTTTTAAACTCCGTATAGTCCCTTTAAAGCAGGGGTAGGCAAGTTTGCGTCGCGGAGGGACGATTTTCATCATTGCCAAAACACCAAGGGCCAAACCTCGTCACCACTGAAGCCTAAAGTTTAAAAAAAGTAAAAATCTGCAAATGTTTTACATCAGTTGTTCTCAAGTGGTTTGGCTTCGGGACCGGCCATTAGCTTAATGACAAGCTGCAACCCAATTAAACTAATTTGTCATTTATCATATGAAATATTACACAAGTTTTTATTGAACAAGCTGTAGATATGTCTTTAAGACTGAAATTATGAACTAAACAACCCTTAAACAGACTCCAGTGTGTTTCTGTGCCGTTTCAGATGGAAAATATTGAAAAAAAGTTCCCTAAAGGCTCGCGACCCACTCTTGAGTCCCGACCCACCAGTTAAGAATTACTGTTTTACATTACATATGACCAAGTGGGATGGTCTGCAAGGACATTTTAAAAATACTGACACTATTTCTCGCATTTCTGGAGTATTTTAACAGGTATTTGATCTCATATTTGCATAATAATAATATTTCTCAAATTCATCTTGAGGGCCATAGGTTCTGTGCTGGAGGGCTGGTTCTGGCCCCCGGGCCTGACGTTGCCTACCCCTGCTTTAAAGGAAGTTTCTTGGTTGTTTCACCTCAAACAAATGATACAAATGCAAAAGAAATCAAATAAATCAACATTATTAATCTGTTTTCTGGTTCTATATGACAAATAATGTAGTATATGTATCGAAACAAATGTAACGGTACCTGGCCCTAACAGTGAGTACCTGTCTGTAGGTGTCCCTGTGCGGCTCGTCCGTCCTGGAGTCGTAATATTGTTCGATGAAGCCGAAGTATTCCTCTCGTTTCCGCTGCAGCACCTGCTCCCTGCGCTCGGTGTTTGCCGGGAGGTAACCCTGTTCACCACAGAGAGAACGTTAGTAAATCCCGTTCCCTCCGCTCATCCTCTGCTGGTCTCCTCTCCATCCCCACAGAATGAACGGTCACTATGGGGCCCAGAACATTCAGCTACTCTGCCCCAAAGCTCTGGAACACTTTACCACAGCCTCTCCGTCAATAGGTCGTGTTCACGGGACATCACAACATTCTAAAGAGCCACTGACACTTCTATGAGGGTAACTATGGTAACTGTGCAAACTGGCGCTGATGTTTTGGAAGAATCCACAAGAAACAAAAACTGTTTCAAAGTTCATCGTCTCCTCTGTCAGCACATATGAAATAATGTCCAATTATTTTCTCTGAAAGGCGTCCAAAGGTGGTGGCAATATGATTGAAAACATGAGCGTGATGTTGGCCAATAGGAAGGACTTTCAGACATAAAAATAAAATGTCAGGTTTGTGAATCCAATCACTGTCAAATACTGATGAGGAAAATCATTTGACAATTTCCTTTTTGGAGATTTCTTACTTATTTCTCCCAGAGTCATATACAGTACATACCTTTCAGTCACGTGACCTTTGTTGTTATGGCGGCCATTTTGAATACCGAAGTTTAATTATGCAGTACAACAACATGTAACAATATCTCTACTCAGGATGAAAATGAAAGACAAATGTCCAGTGGTATTTGTATGTCCTCGTAATCGTTGCTCATGAAGAAAACAATTAAAACACGGCCCCAGAGACGCACGTTTATGTGAAGAAACCAGTGAGTCAGTGTTTAAGCTGCTCAAAACGTTAGCATGCTACCGGTTGGCATTTAGCTTCAACAGCTCAGCTCTGACCCTGAACCACAAACATCTAGCCTTGGATACAACATGTGACAGAGGTCAGAGCTGAGCTGTTACTGTAGTATTTCCTCAGTGTTCATAGATGTGAGTCACACGTGTGTTTATCGTGTTGAAACCATTGACAGTTGCTAACCGGTAGCATGCTAACATCTTGAGCAGCTTAAACACTGACTCAGACTGAGACTCTGTTGACATGACAAACTGTAAAAATCCCAGAGAAAGGTTTTCTGTTTCCTCTTTGATGAGTTAATTTAGTCTTCAGAGTGAAGCAGATCTTTAGTAAATCCTGCTGTAGCTTGACAGACAGAGCTGCTACGTCTGAGCCACATTTGCTGGTTATATCACATAAACGTGCGTCTCTGGGGCCGAGTTTTAACTGTTATCTTCATGAGCAATGATTACGAGAACATAAAAATGCCACTGACAATCAGTCGTCTTTCATTTTCCTCCTGAGTGGAGATATTGTTACATCCCTGTTTTCTTCTTGTCCTTGTCACTGTTTCGATGCTTTTTTCAAGAAGCTTTTAGATTTGGGTAAAGCCAAACCGGAGAGAATGTGCTTGGTTCAGGCTGGGGGTTATGTCACACTCACAGAGAGCAGTCTCCAGGTGACGGGCCGGACCTCCCGAGGAATCCCCGACCAGCTGTGCTTCCTCAGCGCGTCTGCAAACATCACACACTGGCGTTAGTACGTGAGGACTCTGTGGAAAGACTGAGACTGCCGTACCGAGGTCGGCGCTCGGCGAGGAGAGCAGCTGCCGGAACTTGTCGAGGCGGCTCTTCTCTCGGATCGTCATAGGGGGCGCTCCCGAGGAGTTCTGGTCCGAGATCCGAGCCACGAGGGGGATGACGGGGCGCGCGGGGAGAGACTGCTGCTTCTGGTGACAGGAGCGGCCTGGACATAAAAACATACACGTTACAAACTTACAATAACACAGAGAAATCAATCAATCAATCAAAGTTTATTTCTACAGCACTTTACAACAACACCTGGCAGACCAAAGTGCTTTACATAAAAACACAGAGAAAAAACATTCGGCATAAAATATAAAAACACCGGCACACAAACAAAATAGATCAGTGTCAGGTGTTCTGGAAGGTGTGCAAATCAGAGCCAAAGATAGATTCCTACATTTTACATTACATTCCTGCATTTACATAAAGGCTTCACATTCTATCTAAGTTAAATTCAGGGCTTTCTAACAGGGCAGGAAGATATAGACTAAAACTAATATCACAATATAAAAGGCAAGTATCATGATAATGATTAAAGGGACTATATAGAGTTTAAAAATGTTAATATTAAGTATTTTCCTCCCCCTACACGTTCCAGCCATGTCCTAATGTGTAGAATGAGTCCAGACCTGTTCACCACAACTGCCTCTAAAATCCTGCACCGTCGCTCACAAAGGTGTTAATTCGGGTCCGAAGTTTAAAGGGATATTTCAGGATTTTTGACATTGGGCCTCATTTCCTAGTTATCCAGAGTGTTGTTGATTTCTGGAGGTCTCTTTTTTAAATCCATGCAGTCCTGAAGAGTCTAGTGGCGCTAGGCTAGTGCAAGGCTAAAGCATTTCTATGGTAACAGTTAGCCTGCATTAAAAACAGTCTGACCCACTCCACAGTGCACCTGAGGTAAATCACTTATAACACCAGACTAACTATATAAATGTCTGTGTAATTTTAACCATTTTGCATTTAAAATAGAGAATGTAAGTGGAGAAGAGTGCATTGGTTTAACTTAAAGGGACTATACAGAGTTTAATAATGTTAATATTAAGTATTTTCCTCCCCCTACATGTTCCAGCCATGTCCTAATGTGTAGAATGAGCCCAGACCTGTTCAACACAACTGCCTCTAAAATCCACTGTCACTCACAAAGGTGTTCATTCGGGTCCGAGGTGCCGTCATGCACGAGCTTAATATAGAGACTGCAGTTACACGTAAGACCTGGGGTGGCAGTAGTGAGTATAAAATGACCAACTTGCATCGAGTCCCTTTAATTTGGCGATACAATTGACAAAAGACGGGGATAATTAATTTAAAGCTATTTACTTCTAGTAAAGCAGTATTAAGTATTTCAAAAGAATACTTAAAGGGATATTCCAGGATTTTGACATTGGGCCTCATTTCCTTGTTATCCAGAGTGTTGTTGATGTCTGGAAATATTTATATTTTTTACTTCATGCAGTTCTTATATTTGAAGAGTTTAGTGGCGCTAGGCTAATGCTAGGCTAGTGCATTTCTATGGTAACAGCTAGCCTGCATTAAAAACAGTCTGACCCTACTCCACAGTGCACCTGAGGCAAATCACTTATAACAGTCTCTTGGTATTGGTAAATATCGGGATCGGCAGATACTCAAACCACAGTATCGGTATCGGTAGCAAAAAAGCTGGATCGGTGCATCTCTAAGACCCGTGCTTAAAAACTCTTGAAAACTATGAGTAGGTGCCAGTTAACAGTGAATGGTGTGTGTGTGAGTCCATGAGCCGCTCAGTGGTTGTTAATCCTGTACCTGAGGAGCTGATGCTGTCTTCACTGTTGGACTTCGGGACGGTCCCGTTCAGGCTCTCGTCGCCCGGGGTCTGAGGGTCAGACGGAGCCTCGTCCTGAGGGTCCGAGGGCGTCTCAGTGCAGTCGACGCTGCTCCGAGAGTCCAGCTGAAGGCGACCGATTAAGGAACACGATTAACAGCTGGGACTAAAAACTCACTTTCTGCACAAACTGTCTCTGCTTCAGGAACGGAGCTAAAGAGAAATGTACATCTCATCTTAGACAGAAAGGACTGAAAAGAGCTTGAATAAGAGTCTCCTCTGACTTTGAGCAGATATGGCCGATCTTATCGCCAATGGAACAAGAATGATTTTTCTTTCCTTTGACTTTTTTGTCTAATTTCAAGCGTTTTTCTCTTATTATACGTAAATTACCATCTTATCCCCCACCAGAACCGAGCACAATAGCGAAAAAAACATGCCGGAAAAGCAACAATAACACAATAAAAAAGTGACACAAACGTAAAGAAAAACACACCAAAAAAAGCATCAAAAAGCAAGGAAAAATGTGATGAAAAAATAAAATAAAATAAACAAAAAACACGGCAAAAAAACCTACAATAAACAGACAAAAACACAAGTGACAAATTGACAAAAATACTGCGACAACGCAACAAAAAAAGTCAGTTTTGTCGGTCTTAGCTTTTAAATGAGGCCTATAGGCTGTGAGCTCCAGTCGAGAAGCTTTTAGATTAAGGTCAAACCGACCTGGGGGTTAAAGCCTGTCCCATTGGCTCTTAGTTCAATACAGTCCAAACCCGCTTAGGACTGTGAGAATATATCGATTTTCCGATATATCGCGATATTTTGTGGGACGATGCCGATACTTTTTATTCAGATATCGATACTTTTGATGACATCATGCATATTAATGAGAAACGTTATGCATACTAATGAGGCAGCAGTGCTCCACTGCTTTCACAGTCAATAGAGGCAAATAATGATCAAGAATTCAGTCAGACCAGCAGGGGGCAGCACTACAGTTTTAAGCACTTGGACCAAACACTGTCACACAAATAAATTACTTTTAATGATAGTTTTTATAATTATAAAGAAGATTAATTTGACTTATTACTTTTAAAGAGGGGGTATTATGTAAAATGGACTTTTTCAAGCTTTATATCATGTTATTATGTCATTCCCTCATTAAACACATGCCTGGAGTGTTGCCTTGGCTCATTCACATATTTTTGAGTAATCAGTAAAAACTTAGACGGCAGCCATTTTAGGTGTAGCTATGCCTCAGTCCTCCTAGGAACGCCCCCACCTCCTGGAGACGCCTCTGGACCTTTCGTCACCAGCCAAGCCACCAACCACTGCTCCTCAGCTCAGCAGAGCCCCCTCCCCGCACAGTAGTGTTGTTTAGATGCCACAGCAGTGTGCTGAAGGGGGCGTGTCGGAAAGCTTCTTAAAGAGACAGAGGCCTATTTCAAGACGTTCAGTACAGCCATTTTGAGAGAGCAATTTTATTCAAGGCAGTTATTTTAATTTACTGCATATACAGACCAACAGAAGGTTACGTCATCATTGTAGTATGCTATAGACTGGTGCTATGTGATTGAAAAAAGCATAATACCCCCTCTTTAAATAGGACTGTGGTTTCTTGTTATTTAAAGGTAAATGAAGTCACTGACAGATCTATGACCCATTTTCAGTGAGTAAGTCAGGGATCATTTATAAAAGTGGTACAAAGCACATGAAAAGAAATGTAAATGATGAATAATATGTAGTATGTTCAAATAAAGGTTAAAAGTAGCATGTTTTTTTTTTATCGTGATGTTAAGTTATATTTGTGCAATATATCGATTATCGGCGTATCGTGAGATAATCATAATCGTGAGCCATGTATCACGTATCGTATCGAATCGTGAGGTACCCAGAGGTTCCCAACCCTACTCATAATTAGCATAGACCGTCTCAAATCAAGCACAATTTCACCCAGAACTGCAGCTGAATGTGTTTTAGAGCAGATGCCTGTCACCATATTATACATTTGATGCAAGAAAATATCTTATACTGAGTACCATTTAATGCGGACAAAACTGGAATTGTGAAGCATAATAATGACAAACCTTTAGTCCTAAATGTTCCTGACTGCATTTTAAGCCTGCGTTTGTGTATCGTGTGGGATCATCTCGAACCTCGGAGTCATTGGAGCGGGTGGCGACAGTCAGACGAGGCGCCGACAGAAAGTCTTCCTCCTCCTCGTCGTCGATGTCCCAGGCGTCGTTGGTGCTTCGGGCAAATTCGTGGAAACTCGACGCCTTCTTTGTCTTCAGGTTATTCAGATTCAACTTGGTTTCCTTCAGATACCTGCGCACAGAGGAAACCAGGGTGAGTTCCTGCGGCGCAACACGATCAAACAAACACATCTGTCCTAATCGAATTCTTAAATCAAATAAATAAACACAAAAACTCCCATTAATGAACTCAAAGTCACAGGGGTTTAACATCAGTCGAGCAGTCTCTGTCGAATTCACACTAGTTCTTTTTACTCTAGTGGAAGAATAAAGTGTCACAGACTGGGGCCATGCAGGTCACACATTATAAATCATAGAAATGCACATTAAACGTTACAAGAAACAATAGAGCTGCACAAGTTCAAAACAATTCTGTGCATATGTCATGATTTGCAAACGTATCAAACTGAGGAATGAGGAGAGATTTTGATAAAAAGCAAATTGGGAAACTTTTAAGCAAAAAGACATTGTATAATTTCAGCCAAAAACTGCAGCTGGATGAGTTTTAAACAGGATTTTTCGCATTTTCGACCAATTGTTCCAGAGAAAATGTCACTGATTTTCAAGACATTTCCATTCAAAGGTGGTTTGAATCCAATTGAGTGACTTTAATGATTTTTGAGCATCAAGTAATTTAAACCGGATTTAGACAAATCCACACTTCATTAGGTCAGGATTATTAAAACTAAAAGACTGTAGAATTTCAAACTCTGTTGGTGATGTTCAAAGCTAAGAAACAAAGCTCTTCCACAGGACGTACAGAAGTTACTTCTGAAGATCAAAAAAATCCTAGAAGGCGGTGGAGACGTTTTCTCCAGTTTGTCATTACCCCAAACTAAAAGCTTCTTGAACAATAACGAGTAGAGTTCAACCGATATGGGTTTGTCTAAGGCCGATACCGATATGCTCGGCCGATATTTTTGACCGATATTTTTGGCCGATTTTTCCAAATGTCTGGTCTATAATCCTATAAAATCAAATAATTGGGCGCTCTAGAACTGGCCGATTTTATTTTATTACTTTAGTGATTAAATCATAGTTTCTGTCCCAGCTTTGATTAGTTATCGTTAGCATTAGCATATAGTTACTAGCCGCGACATTTTGCGCGGCGATCAAAAATACAATAGTGGAGGTTAACACTAACTCAGAGATTGAATTCTCCAGATTCTGCACTTCAGAATGACCTGCAGCATGTCCATACTGACGGAGCTTTAGTGAAACTTGTGTTTAACAAACTTGAAGCTAACCAGTTTTCATTGCAATGTTTCTCACCTCCCTGAGGCCGAGGGAGTTGTGGGAGGACTCGTTTTAAAGCCCTGACTTTGCTCTTTCCAATGCAAGAAATAGGACGTCTCTATCATTTTCGGTCCCGGAAATATCAGGCGCTAGATCGGCCGATAGCCGATATTGTAAAATCCCGAGGATGAAAACGCAACAAAAAAACATTAAAAAAGTGGTGATTAAACAAGCGAGAAGAAAGATTACAGATAAAAGATTACAATAAAGCGGTGGAAAAAGTGACGACAACACGGCAACAACGTGAGGAAAAAGATCAGTTTATGTCCATTTTGCAGGTCTTAGCTTTCAACTGAGGTGTTACACTGGCCTGTCGTCTGTAAACTCCAGTGGAGAAGCTTTTAGATTTGGTAAAGCCGGACTGGAGACTGGCTCGGTTCAGGTGGGGGTTAAGAGGTTAAAGACCCAACGGCACGGACAGATTAGAAACAAATGTGCTGGTCTGTTGTTGGTGTGAAAGCGTGGAATTCTCAAAATAATGAGTTCTGATCGGATGTGTTCATTGTAAAAATGCTTAAACGTACACTTTAAATTATGTTAGGGTTCGGGTGATGGAGGAAACAGTGATGAAGCCTCGAATGTTATTTGATAAACAGGAATATGATTCTTCCATCTGCTCCTTTCTGATCATGAAAGTGTGAACTGTGCCTTGTACAACTATGCATTTTCATGAAAGGATTAAAGGGGGGTATTATGTAAAATCGACTTTTTCAAGCTTTATATCATGTTATTATGTCATTCCCTCATTAAACACATGCCTGGAGTGTTGCCTTGGCTCATTCACATATTTTGAGTAATCAGTAAAAACTTAGACGGCAGCCATTGTAGGTGTAGCTATGCCTCAGTCCTCCTAGGAACGCCCCCACCTCCGGAGACGCCTCTGGACCTTTTGTCACCAGCCAAGCCACCAACCACTGCTCCTCAGCTCAGCAGAGGCCCCTCCCCGCACAGTAGTGTTGTTTAGATGCCACAGCAGTGTGCTGAAGGGGGCGTGTCGGAAAGCTTCTTAAAGAGACAGAGGCCTATTTCAAGACGTTCAGTACAGCCATTTTGAGAGAGCAATTTTATTCAAGGCAGTTATTTTAATTTACTGCATATACAGACCAACAGAAGGTTACGTCATCATTGTAGTATGCTATAGACTGATGCTATGTGATTGAAAAAAGCATAATACCCTCTCTTTAAAACAAATGAATGTCCTGTGGAAACCCTGTATCCATTTTTAAAGCTGCCTAATAGGTATAATAGATGAATAACTGCAGTCTTTGCGAGTTTGTTTTGATTATTTGTGATTATTTGTGATTATTTGTGCAGCTCTACGTCACAAAGCAACACTTTGTCTCACAGTAACCACACGATGACGCTGAGCTCCGAGCGGCCAGTTTCATGCAGACGGTCACGGCACAGGAACATAAACATGCGCAGGAGGCGAGGGGACGGGGTTTGGGGACAGAGCGAGGGACAGGGTTTGGGGACGGGGTTTGGGGACAGGGTTTGGGGACAGAGCGAGGGGACAGAGCGAGGGGACGGGGTTTGGGGACGGGGGTTTGGCGGCTCGTGCCCACACTCACGTGCGTCGTAAGCGCGGGTCGAGCGGAGGGTGCTGCGCTCCATAAACCGGCTGGACACTGGGCACAGAGTCGCACAGAGTCACATTCACTTTGTCCAAACATCCACACTTACCACTGCGGGGGTGAAAACATGTCTCCAATAAGAACCACACTTTTCACAACAAGTAGCTCTTTGTAAAAAATAAAATAAAACTCTACTTTACGTATGAACTGGGTGTAAACTGTAAACGAATCTGAATAATCGTTATGAGGCTTTAAAATCATCAGGTCTACAGACATTTCAACAGTAAAGTTTTGGAGTTTGTACGAGACAATGGGTGATTCTTGTGTTAAATGGAGGAACGCTTTTGTTTGAGTTAAATAAAAAGGTCTGTCTAAGTCAATGGCCGCTCTGCTTTGTGACGGCGACACTGGAGGCCGCCATTGCTCCGCCATTGCTGTAGTACCTCCATATAGCCGCTAGTTCCCCATTGGAATGCATTGCACTTTAGACACGTTAAAAACAACTTTAATGCCGGTGCCTAATGTTTTGGAACTGTCTACAGCTCGATATTCCTCCTGTGATTACGCTGGGTTAGACACAATCAGAGGCACCGGGCTGGTTATGGTAGGATACATTTTAGAAATCTCGTACTTAATGAGGGTTGGACTGTTAGCATTGGAGCTGCGCGAGCTACACGTCACACAAGGGCGGAGTCTACAGTGAAGATCCCGCCCTTATGCCCTTATTAGGAACATGCTTCGTCAGAGCTGGGGAGGAGGAGTCTGTGAATCCACCATGATTTCCCCCTCGAACGTGGTCATTGTGGTAAACGGGGAGGAGTGAGGAATGACGGTCTGTTAATAATATGTCTATGGTCTAAGTTCATGAATGATGCGTGTGAGTAAATAAATGGTGGTGGGTCAGAGGGACCGTTGGCGCAGATGTGTGCAGATGTGCTCCTGTCAGTCTGCCCCGATGAAGAACAAATCCCCCACAACTGTGTGAAACACTTTGGGCGACTTGTGTCATGAAAAAGCACTTTACAAATAAGCTTCCTCTCCAGCACACTGCACTGACACCAACATGCAGCAGAGTTCAAACTAGCACTAGCAATAAAATATCATGTAAGGAGTACAGCTGGATACCGTTACATTTTTCTTCGGTACGGCACTTTAACGATACGTGGTTTACGATATCGATACCTGCCACTAACAATTACTTGGTAATCGATTAATCTACCGATTATTTTCACGATTAATCGATTAATCGCTTGGCTGTGAATGGTCAATTGTTTTAATCACATAGCTAAAGTGTGAGTTGGGGACATGTTGTTGGAGTAAACTTTGTTGGAGGCTCTTGGCACTAACTCTGCTTCTGATTGGATGAGACAGACAGATATTTATGAAATTTTCAATGTACAAAACACTACAGATCCTAACTTTAAAAACAAAGTAGGTTTTCATAAAGATTACACAATTTTCATGTCATTTTTGCTTTATTTGAGACAGTGTTTATTAGAAAACGATTAATCAATTACTAAAATATCAACTATTTCAATAATCGATTAGTCTGTTAATGCCCTAGTTAGGGCCGAAACAACTAAACCTCATTTTAGAGTCGACTGTGTGTGTTTATCTCTTTCTCAACTAGCCACTAGTTAACAACTAGTGCTAGTTGTTTTTGCTGGTTAGCGGTAACTTTTAGTGCTCCACATACAGTTTTGCAGACGTCATATTCAGCCGATATGAACGAGCTGAAGCCGGGACAGTGAGGACGATCCAAACAGTACAAAGGAACAGATGAGGCCAGGAGGAGTTAGAGTCAAACGGAGGAGAGAGGATCTGCCATGTTTCTGGAGGCGCAGGGAAAACTGAGCATTGACTAAAAATGAAGTTATAACAACTATATTGCATATTGACTTAGCGTATAGGCTAACTTAGCTTACACATGAGCCTACATTATTACATGACGGATTTGGACGCGAACTAAATCCAATCCAACTTTATGAATATTGCACTTTTAAAACAACACTGCTGACTAAAGTGCAGTACACACAGAGCAGAGCAAACAGTAAAAAGGTAAAACAAATTAAAACTCACAATAGACATAAACAGAGAGAAAGGCAATGACAAACTCTAAGTTTGTGCTTGTAACTGAGGCGTTATTCCTCCACTGTTAATATGATGATGATATAATATAATAGTTTTTTTAAATATATTTTTATGAGCTGTATCAATTGATTTGTTTTATTGTGGTTTTTAATTGTATTTTAATTGCGTTTATGTGCTTTAGGTTGCCTTGTGCATGAAATGTGCTGTATAAATAAATTAGCCTGGCCTATGACGTCATCACACGACGAGTCGACTTGACTTAGTCGAAGTCGACCTTTAAAAATCATCCAAGCCCTAACTAAAATATACTAATATTTGTCGTCTACAACCAGAAAACAGAACAATAATGTTAATTTATTTCATAAAAGACCTTTTCTTTTAAATTTGCATCATTTATTTGAGCTGAAACATCCAAGTCACTTCCTGTCTCTGGACCAACAGCATCAAAACTTGGATCTAAAGATACGATTTTTTTCGGTACCTGCTTTTATTGCATCGATACCAGTTTTTCCTAAACTTTTTTTCAACACCATACTGGTATGGTTTAACAATAGCCAGCCGTAGTAAGGAGCTTAAAATCATGAATATAATAAATAGAATTAGGAATAAAAACCAATAAAAATAACAAGAACAAACTCAATAAAAGACAGTGAGAGGAGGAGAAGGCCGAACCCGTTTGAGCCGTGGTTTGTGTTTGTGATGTTTTGGCCTTGGGGGAGTCGTTTGGTGTGAACAAACTCTGCGTCTGAGAACTGAACAGTCTGATAAAGCAGGCGGTTTACTCTGGACTTATCACGGTGCGTTCAGGGACAACACGTCGTCTCCGGTTTAAGATCAGTGCAAGACAAAGGCCACGCCCTTCCCTCAGAGATCCTCACACCGTCTCCGATTACACCACCTCCCCCCGACGTGGACGGGTCGACGCGGCAGACGGTGTTTGTTTTGTCCAGTAACATCTTCCGTCTCAAGTTTAGACAAACTATGAGTTTTTCTGATTAAAATAATAGAATATAAAGATAAAAACAGTTTTAGTTTAGTCCTAAATTAGTTACTATAATTGTAATTATGGTCTTTAGTGATGTTTTATTGTAGTAATTTTACAAGAGTGTCTGTCAAGAGCGATCAGAGATTGTCAGTAACAAAGTAAATATACTACAGTACTGTACTCATGTGTTTGTACTAAAAAGACATCAGATAAGATCAAACAGAGAGATGGCAACTCATGCAGAAGGACTTCATTACTGGCTCAGTCTAACATTATGACAATTTAGATTTATCTTGATTCATCAGCCATTACACTTTGAAACATGATCTTAAAGTGATATTTCAGGATCATTTTTGAAATATAACTGACCTTGTATCACATGAATTACCGCATTTTGAGGGACTATTTTCTCGCAGATCACTCCGCCGCTGCGTTAGCTTACAGCCACGAAGCTGATGCTGCTCAAATATAAGTTATTTTAAATGCAAAATGGTTAAAATTATTCTATTAACACAGACATTTATATGGTTAGTCTGGTCTTCACTAGACTCTAGACTCTTCAAATATAAGAAGTGCATGAATTTAAGAAAACAAAAAATCTCCAGACATCAACAACACTCTGGATAACTAGGAAATGAGGCCTAATGTCAAAAATCCTGAAATATCCCTTTAAAGGTGCATTAACTGTTGGAAAACAGTTGATACGAGTGTTTGAGCTTTTAGGACCTTCTAGATCAAAACTGTCAAAGAGCCACAAACATCATATTTTTTACTCAAAGTGTGATGATAAACTAATGGAATTAAAGTACAGATTAGGGTCGGGCGGTGTCCCCTAATAATAATAATAATACTAATACTAATAATGCTCTCATTATAAGCATTTTTTAAAGACATTTACGTAGCCTAAAAAGTTCAGGAAATTCCACCATGGAGATCGGCCATCTTTGCAGCTGTTAGCATACATTTCCATTGACTAACATTAGCTAAAAACAGTATAAAAAGTGGAGAAAAAAGCCGTGGAACGACTCCGTTAGCTGCTGAGTCACTGCTGGTAAATACATCTAACTCACTGTGGTGTCCAAGTGTTTTAAATGTGAACAATAACTCCAGTATTTTAACTTTTAAAATCTCCATTAGTTTACAATTGCTGCTAATCCCATAATGCATAGCGATATGACATCACATTCCCGAACTCTCTCTTATGTTAGGAAAAAAGTGAGTTAGCAGGATAAATGGATCTAAACTAAACCTGATCTGAACAGTCATGGAACACGAATTTTGCAACAGAAATGTGTTAAAACTCGTGCGTTAAAGTCTCAGAGGAGGACGACTTATTCAGAGCGTCATCTGCTCCTCAATACCAAGGCTCATACACTCATACAAATGTAAATCAGAGCTTATTATTTGCCTTTTCTCAGTTTTAACGTGATGTTTTAAGAAACAGTGGGTGAACGGGACAGTATTTAGCAGTTTGCATCGTAGCTTACGTTACGTTACGCGCCGCCCGGTCCGTGTGCTCGTACCTCCTGCACCTCTTTCTCTCCTCTCTCTTCCCTCTCGGTCCTTCGTGTGTTGTTTATCCAAATCTATGCGCTCTCAGTTAGCTCCGATGTGAGATCCACTTTAGTTTCCGTGCGACAAGCAAAATGAAACCACGCGGTGTTAAACAGTGAAGCTGTCATGATTGTCCAGAAAACCTACCAGAAAACTGAAAACAATTGGTCCCGAAGTCATAAAGGCCAATAGGATTTAAACTAAAGGCACTACACGCACCACCCACACGGCGACCTAGGGTGGGCAATATAACAAAAATAGAATATTGCGATTTTTGAATTATAAACACATGATTTTGATTTGATCACGATTTGTTTTATAATATAATATAATATAAATAAGACAAATGCTCTCTAGAACAGATGCGGAAACCCTTATGCATGTGTGTATATCATCTAAGTTGGATTATTGTAATTCCCTGCTGGCTGCATGTCCAAAATCGTCCTTGAAAAGCCTTCAACTAGTCCAGGACCCAGCTGCAAGAATATTAACAGGGACCAGAAGACGAGAGCATATAACTCCAGTGCTAAAGTCTCTCCACTGGCTTCCTATTGAGTACAGAATCAAATTTTAAATGTTGCTTCTCACTTACAAAGCCATAAATGGTGTCGCTCCGATTTATCTCCGAGAGGCCGTAGTACCATATCAACCAATTAGAGCACTTCGCTCCCAAAACTCACGGTTGCTTGTGATCCCACGCATTTTTAAAACCACAATAGGAAGTAGAGCTTTTAGCTATCAAGCTCCTGTCTTATGGAATCAACTTCCATTCTACGTCAAAGCAGCAAACACTGTCCCCATTTTTAAGACTAGGCTAAAAACATTCCTCTTTGAAATGGCCTATGGTCAGGTCAGCTAGGATGAACTGATTCAGCTTTTTATTGTATTTCATATACATTGTTTTTTACATACAGCTCAGGGGCTGAGACGGGCTAACCCCCCTGACTTTTTAAACATTCAGATCATAATGCAGAGTATTTTGAATTTCTGTATGGCTGTATAGTTATATGCTGCTTATGGATGTTTTAATTGCATTGGTTGTATTTTTTATTCCTGTTATAGCGCTTTGACATACACTGTGTGCGTGAATAGCGCTTTACAACTATATTGATTGATTGTTTGATTGATTATAATAACAAAAATAACTTAAAATACACACTGAAGAAGAAAAAGATTGAATGAATATACTAATTTATTCAACTTGGTGATCATCAACACAGCAAAAATAGACTTAGAACAAAGTCTATACATTAAAAAACACAATAAAACTGTCTGAATTTGTTGCTGTCTGACCCTTTCACAATAAGAGTCTTACTAAAACGATAACATACTGTGTCTTTTATTGTGTAAAAGGCAAACCGGAAGCAGATAGTTACCATAAGTTATTACTTGACCAAGTAATTCACCAAAGTTGGACAAGTCTTATATTTTCAAAGATGTGGATAAACAGCACATTTGTGAACACAGGATTTAAATTAAACAAATGAGAAGGATGCGGCGCCTGACAGAAGTTACATAATGCTCCTTTAAGCTGCGTTTTCAAACTAAAAGGTCCAAGGTCTGACGACGTCTATCACAAAAACAACGACTTCTTCAGTAAATCTCTGACATTAGGCTGGTGAACCTCCCCATAAACACTACACTACAGAAGAACACGCGTGACTTATTCCAAGGTAAAATGATTCATCAAAATCACCCTGACCTTGATCCAGTATCTGTAAATCACCAGGAAACACGGCTCTGGGTAAAAACATGATAACAGGACCGGAAAATACTTTATCCCTTGTTAGTCCTTGTTATTACTGTGGTGTAAAGTAAAGTCTAGGAAAGTCCTTAATCTTAAACTATCCCACAATGAGGCACAACTTATTTTGGGCAAAACATAGAGTATTAAATAGGAATGTAACGATTCACTCAAGCCCCGATTTCGATGTTTTCTCAGGGTTTTTTTAACCTTTTTTTTTTAAGAAAAGGAATATGACTCATTCATACCAATGTTTCTTTGGTTTTAACATCTGCATTTTTGTCCTTGTAACAAACTGCAACTGTCTCAGTAAGAGAACTTTACATTACAACAAATTATAAGACATGAACATGAACTATAATCATTTTGACATGAGTGCTTGTACATTTACATGTTTTCAGCATAAATAAGATGTGTAGCAAAGCAAACATTTTGAAACTTGTATTTATTTTACCAAACTTTTTTTTTTGCGCAGTTTGAACATTTAGAACTAATTTTACAGTGCAGTTTTTTTCCCCACAACCCTCGAACGCCTCACAGCCTCCCGGTGCAGCCTTTTAAACATAAGGAGGATAAACACATGACGGCTCCTGTAGGTATTGGATTCTTTGACTGGCAGAATCAGAGCAGGTCGGTCAGATGTTTGTCAGTTTATGATCTTTGGTAAACTTCTGTCATAATGCTAAACTCTGCGTTAGCCGCTAGGGCTGCACCTAACAATTATTTTTGTAATCGATTAATCGATCGATTATTTTTACGATTAATCAATTCATCGCTTAGCTGTAAATGGTGTATGACAATTGTATTTTTGTACAGTATTTTTTATTATTTAAAAAGCTCAAGCTAAAGTGGTGATGCTAGAGGACATGTTGATTGAGTAAACTTAAAGTAAATGTTTGTTTGAGGCTTGAAAAAAATAAAATATAAAAATAATAAATAAATAAAACAAGAGGAAATTGTACACACATTAATATTATACTGAGGATGGTAATGACAACTGGGAAGTAGCAAGATCACGAAGTATAATATGTACTGCATAGTAACGTGCCTTTATAACATAAACATAGTGACGTTCGGTAATGTTACAAAGGGTTTAGCATTGGTAACATGCTGAAATATATTATATTAAGGTTTGCATTGGTAACATGCTGAAATATATTATATTAAGGTTTGGCATTGGTAACATGCTGAAATATATTATATTAAGGTTTGCATTGGTAACATGCTGAAATATATTATATTAAGGTTTGCATTGGTAACATGCTGAAATATATTATATTAAGGTTTGCATTGGTAACATGCTGAAATATATTATATTAAGGTTTAGCATTGGTAACATGCTGAACTATATTATATTAAGGGTTGGCTTTGGTAACATGCTGAAATATATTATATTAAGGTTTGCCTTTTGTTACTTGCTTTGTACTAAACATCGTACATGAAACGAGACCGTGGTTGTCGTTGTGCTTCGTTTCTGTTTCTATATATGAACATTTCAAACAATGTTTTGTAATTTGGTCTGTGTTAGAAAAAGCCGCTTTGAAGTGTAACTGGTTCTGACATTGATGAAAATCAAAATATGATGCTGCTAATTGTATGATTGATAATGTCTTTATGTAAATGCTATATTGTAAATGTTGTATTGATTTTGGGGTGGGCGCTTATACGCTCCTGCTTCAGCCCACTCCTTTTGAGCAGAATGTTTACTGCTCAAATAAACTAATAAACTAAACTAAAGCTCTAAGAGCAAATTCTGCTTCCTGATTGGATGAGACACAGACAGATATTCATGAAATTTACAATGTACAAAACACTAGAGACACCAACTATAAAAACAAAGTAGGTTTTCATCAAAAATACTACATTTTCATGTAATTTTTGCTCTATTTGAGTCTGTGTGAACCAGAAAACGATTAATCGATTACTAAAATAGTCGTCCCATTTTTGTCACTATTTTGACGCTTTCCTGTTGCGTTTGTATCCTCGTTTTCTTACCAAGAAGCTTTGAGATTTGGGTAAAGCCAAACTGGAGAAAATGTGCTCGTTCACGTGGGGCTTAAAATGTGTTTTTTGTAAATCTACGCTTTGACGCTGTTGTTTTTGTTCGGTGTATTTTCTTCATTGAGAGTTGAGCTACTTTATACCTCAGCTTTCTACAACACGTCCTTATAGTTTCATAGTGTTATTATATGTTATGACCAGTGAAATATCTTCTGTTTCTGAACAGATGGAGGCGCTTTTATGACAGCTAATGCGGTAAGCTCAAGGCATGAAGGAAACGAGATAGTCCACTTGTGTTAGCCATTATTGCACTGTCATAAACGGCCGGTAATTACTCGGGGAATGGAGTAATAAGCCAATTACAGCCGGTGAAGTAGAGCTAGACTTACGATGACACGACAATAAGCAAAGCGTGACATAAACAACCCGAACCCCCCGTGTCATTTTCAAGCAAATCCTGACATTGTTACAACGCGGGGGAGACGGGTTTTTCGACTTAACCACACGCACCTTCCGGGAACCTTCGCGTTCCTCCTCCAGAAATTGGCCGCGTTATCGGTGGCCATAGTCGGATCCCGCAGCCCCCTTCGCAGCGCGGCGCATCCAGGCTCCTTTCAGCGCCGAAAACACCGAGGGAAACCCGCTGTATCTCGTATCCCCGTCCGTGGCCCCTCGCTGCGGGCATCCGTGGGTCTGCGCGGCCGGCGGAGTGGGTTATTGGTCCGGGTTTGCGCGCCGAGGCGGTGATGATGGAGCTCTGCGGGCCGCCATCTTGGAGCGGTCACTGAAGGAGGAGGAGGCGCGTGATTGGCTCAGGCCCAAACAGGTGCAGCGCGAGCAGCCAATCACAGAGCAGACATGACGCGAGAGCTAAAGATGCTAAAAAGGTAAAAACAAAAGACGAATTAGTTTAATATCTTAACTCCCACCGGAACCGAGCCCATTTTCTACTGTTTGGCTTTACCCAAATCTAAAAGCTTCTTGATTGGAAAGTTTACAGCCTATATATGCCCAAGGCAAGGCAAGGCAAGTTTATTTGTAGAGCACAATTCATACACAAGGCAATTCAAAGTGCTTCACAGTTGCATAAAGTTACAAGAAAACAGATCAAATCAATCAATAAAACATCAACATAAATATGAATCAGTGTAACGCCTCATTTATGTCACATTTTTGAAGCGTTTTGTCATTTTTTGAGGTTTTCTGTTCTGCTTTTGTTGATTTTTGTCATGTTTTCGTAGTTTTTTGTTTTGTTTTGTTCTGTCATGTTTTCGTACGTTTTTTGACGTTTTTGTTGTATTTTCGTAGATTTTTTCGGGTTTTGTTCTTTTTTGTCGCGTTTGTGCCACTTTTTTGTTGCGTTTTTGTTGCTTTCGCATTGTGTAATTGTTGCATTTCTGGTACGTTTTTGTCGCTATTTTGACACTTTTTTCAAGAAGCTTTTAGATTTTGGGTAAAGCCAAACTGGAGAAAAGTCCTCACTTCAAGTGGAGGTTAGGCGGTGATGATGGAGCGCTCCGGGTCGCCATCTTGGAGCGGTCACTGAGGAGGACAAGCGTGATTGGCTCAGGCCTGAACAGGTGCAACGCCAGCGGCCAATCACAAAGCAGATACGACGTGTAAAAACAAAAGACAAATTAGTTTAACGTTGACAATTGACGAAACTTCATGAACAGAATTGGAAGATTTACTTAAAGTGCATATGACACATTAGACGCAGTTTCTGCTAAAACACAGTTAACATGATTATATTTAAGATTTTGCTAAAGATTATTCCCAGTTTTCTTTAGTTTGACTATTTTTGTGATGTTTATGTTTTCACTTCCTTATTGGACACCGACAGGAAGTGACATCTGTTGCCGTGCAACCATGTTAAGTCAATGGGAAATGAGTGAGTCAAACTGCTATGGAATGTTACCTTCTTTTATGTCACTTCCTGTCAGCAGCTTAAAAATTCAAATAAAAATAACTTTTCTGCCCAACATTTCTTCATTAAAATTGCTGCTTCACTGAAAAAAATGATAACTATGCAACTGATGAACTTGCAACTGATGTAATCCATCTAAATAAGTCATATTTTTAAGAGCATTAAAATCTGTCATATGTACTTTAAAGTTACCAGATATAAAAATTTCTAAAATTTATGAAAATGTAGCTTTGAAAAAAGCACTACCTGTTATGAAAAATGACAGGTAGTTAGCACAAACAGGTTGTAAACCGTGTGAGTTTTGTCTTTCCCCATAGTGTGCATTACATTTTAAAATAATAAAAGTTTCAAAAGAAGAAGTTATTATTAAGGCTACAATATGAAACCGTGTATGGTTCGTTCTTTGTTTTGTTTTGTTCATTTAAAATAAATTTCGAAATTCGAATTTTTTTTTTCCGGCCGCTTGTATTCGTGGCCACTCGCAGGGTGGCTGGGCGCACCCTCCGAGATCGGGTGAGGAGCTCAGTTACCCGGGAGGAGCTCGGAGTAGAGTCGCTGCTCCTTCACGTCGAAAGGAGCCAGCTGAGGTGGCTAGGGCATCTGTTCCGGATGCCTCCTGGTCGCCTCCCTCGGGAGGTGCTCCAGGCATGTCCTATTGGGAGGAGGCCTCGTGGAAGGCCCAGGACACGCTGGTGGGACTATGTCCCCGAGCTGGTGTCGCCTCGGGGTCCCCCAGAACAGCTGGAGGAGATGTGCGTGGATCGGGAAGTCTGGGCATCTCTGCTGAGACTGCTGGATGGAAAATCTAAATTGGTCTGTTTTATTGTTTTGTTTATATGAAAACGTTTTGTCACTTTTTTATTTTGTTATACTTTTCTGGAATGTAAAAGTAACGTGTTTTCGTCCCTATTTTGATGCATTTTTCAAGAAGCTTTTAGATATGAGTAAAGCCGAACTGGAGAAAATGTGCTCGGTTCAGGTGGGGGTTAAGAGGTTAAGCAAATTATTGCCTATAACGGGGTAAAGGCGAATTGACTTGCTTGGTCGCGTTTTTTGTTTTTTTTTGTTTTTGTTTTTTGGCCAAAAGCCTGTGGTTCAGACTGGAGTAGCTAAGTAGTGTGCTAATTTAATCTGTAACGAGTAATCTGTTGATGTATACAGGTGGATGTAATTTCCTGCTTGGCATTGCTGCCTGTTGCACCTCTTCCGGTGCCCATGGGTCAGCTGCAGGGTCAGCTGCAGGGTCATCAGCCAGGAACCACCAATCACCAACGTTTCGCCCCTTTAATCCTGGAACGTCTCATGGTGGCGGAGCAGTGACAAGGACGTCTCCTTGTCACTCCCTGCAGCTGGAGAATGTTATCCCCTGCAGCTGTCATTGAGGTTAGCTATACTTTCCCCAACTCCTATCCTTCCTCCTCAACCAGAGCCAGAAGCTGCCCTTTTCCGCCTCCTCCGAAAGCTCTCTTGTGGCCCTGCGCAGCTTTCCCCCCGTGACTCCTGCATCCCTCAAGAGCCGTATCATTGACAGCCCCACGAAGCCTCGGCAGCCAACTTCAACAGGGTAGATGGCGGCCTTCCATCCAGCCTCCCGGCACTCTGCAGCCAGCTCGGAATACTTGGCCTTCTTGCGCTCGTAGGCAGCCTCGATCTCCCCTTCTGATGGAACTGTGAGTTCAATGAGATGCACCACTTTTGCCTTCGAAGACCAAACCACAATGTCAGGGCGGAGAGATGTGATGGTGATCTCCGTGGGGAATTGGAGCTGTTTGTTAAGGTCAACCCTCATGTCCCACTCCTGGTTGGGGGCAAAGGGCCGCGATGTCTCTCTTGGCCCATCCCCTTCCCTGACAAAGTTGGTGTGGCTCTTTGCTGGTGGTAGCTGTTTGTTACCCTGTCTGCACCTTTCCAGGACCTCGGCGAGCTTCCTGAGGACCTGGTCATGGCGCCACCTGTAGCGTCCCTGGGAGAGCGCAATCTTGCAGCCTGACAAGATGTGTTGAAGGCTTGCGTTGGGAGCGTTACAGAGTGAGCAGCATTCCTCATTGCCAAACCATTGGTGCAGGTTACGAGGACAGGGAAGCGTGTCATAGGTTGAACGGATAAGGAAGCTGAGCCTCGCCTGTGGGATCTTCCACAGGTCAGACCAACTGATGTTGCGGTCGACAACTCCCTCCCAAGTTGTCCATCTTCCTTGCCGGCCCTGTGAGACGGCCTTGATCTTATAGCGCTCTTCCTCCATCCTCGTCACTTCTGCCACCACCATCTCCTTCCTCTCCTTGCGAGTGGCCTTTGACCAAAACCGTGGTGCCGCTCCCCACCCTAGACCTGCTCTTCCTGCCTGAACTCTGCCCACGATCTCTCGATGCTGCAACCTGCTAACCGCATGGCCCACTTCGGCTTCTGCGTTCCACTTTCGGCCAGTGGGAACCTTGGCATTTGCATTCCTTACAGACTCGTCGGTGGACTGACTCAGCTCGAGAACCAGCCTGGCCTTCTCTTGCATGTAGCCCACACTTAGGGACTGCAGTGGCAGTTGCAGCGCGCTCCTCCCAAAGAGGCCAGAGTCAGAGAGGCACCGTGGTAGCCCCAACCACTTTCTGATGAAGGTGTTGGCTTTTCCATCCATCTTCCTCACGGTGGATGAGGGGATCTCACTCATCTTCAGGGGCCACATCAGTCTCCTATAGAGTGTGAATTGGTAGCACCAAGCCTTGTATTTCCCAGGGAGCTCGCTTTGGTCGATCCTTGCCAGGCCGTCTGAAAGCTGTTTCATGACGGTCCTCCCCATCTGTTTATCAGAGAGCTCTGCAGAATACTCCCTCCCCAAACTTCTGATAGGTTGTTCGGACAGAAGAGGGATTTTCTCTCCCCCGGCGACAAAGGTGGTGCTGTTGTTTATGACTCCCCTTCTGAGTGACAAACTACGGGATTTGGCGGGCTTGACCTTCATCCTGGCCCATGACATCAACTCGTCAAACCTTTTTAACAGCCTAGATGTACATGCTGCTGTTTGGAGGAGACTAGTGACATCGTCCATGTAGCTTCTCAGTGGAGGAAGCCTCTGGCCAGATGGAAGTTTGATCCCTCCCACCATCTGCCTTGCCCCTATGAGAATGATCTCAAAGGCTGCGACAAACAGAATTGGTGAAATGGCACATCCCATAGCAATTCCCACCTGTAGTTGTTGCCACCCAGTAGTGAAGTCCTGGAGGGCGAGACACATCTGCAGGTCACTGAAGTACAGTGCTACCAAGTTCCTGATGCAGAGGGGCATATGGAAGAAATCCAGAGCGTAGCTGATCAGCTGATGTGGGACTGATCCATACGCGTTGGCGAGGTCGAGCCAGACGATGTGCAGGTCGGTCTTCTCCCTCTTGGCTCTCTGGATTTGGTTCCAGATCATTGACGAGTGCTCAATGCACCCTGGGAACCCTGGAACTCCTGCTTTCTGGCAGTTGGTATCAATATAGCCATTCTTTAGCAGGAATTCGGTCATCCTTCCGGCCAGTACAGAGAAGAAGATTTTCCCTTCAACATTCAGCAGGGCGATGTTTCTGAATTGGCCAATGTCTCTGGAGTTTTCTTCTTTAGGAATGAACACTGCTACAGCTCTTTGCCACTCCGATGGAATGATTTGCTTTTTCCAAGCTGTTCTCATTAGGTACCACAGTAGCTCTAGTACCTTAGGGCAGTTTTTATAGAGCTTGTAGGGAACTCCATTGGGGCCTGGTGCTGATGATGACCTTGCCTTGCTCACCACTTGCCTGACTTCGCTGAGCTTGGGGGGCATTGTGTTGAACATGACTGTTGGCAGCCCAGGCCGTGGCACGTACCCTGGTGTTCCTAGAGGGACGTTTCTCAGCGGGTCACTGTACTGCCTTTTAGCATGCTGTTCTATTTGCTCCCTAGTGGCTTCGAGCTTTCCGGACTTCTTCTCCTCTAGCAGCCGTCTTGCATGCTTGAAGGGATCCTTGAAGAAGCTGGATCGCTCCTTTTGCTTCCGCTTACTGCGCCTGCGGATGCGTTCAGCTCGGCGGAGTCTTGCTAGCCTTTGCCTCACTTCTTCCCAAATGACTTTCAGGCCTTCTCTCTCTTGATAATCTGCCTTCCTCCAGTTCTTGCGGAGCTGTCGTCGTCTCTGAACAAGCTCTGTGATCTCTTTTCCCTCCTCCCCTTCACTCTTGGGGCAGACCGTCGTTTGGGGATAATGTCACCAAATCTGTCCTTACAGCTCTGGTATATGGCAAACTGATGCATTACTGTTTCCTAACCAGTAATCAAAATAAATAATAATACAGGTGCTCGTCATATAATTAGAATATCATGAAAAAGTTCATTTTTCTGTAAATCCACTTAAAATGTGAAACTAATATATGATATAGACTCATTACATGTGTCAAGCCTTTATTTGTTATAATTCTGATGATTATGGCTAACAGTCCATTTTCAAACTATTCTAATTTTATGAGATTTTTAATTTGGGGTTTTTACAAGCTGAGCCATAATAATCAAAATTATAACAGTTCAAGGCAGGAGATAAACATCTCTTCACAAACTACAGGCCTGTTTCCCTTTTACCACAATTCTCAAAAATCTTAGAGAAGGTTTATAACTCTAGACTTGACAGCTTTATTGAAAGGTGTAATTTACTCTCGGACAATCAGTTTGGTTTAGGAATAATCACTCAACCTCACACGCACTCTTTGATATAATTGAAGAAATAACTAATGTTGTAGATAACAAGAAATATGCAATAGGGTTATTTATTGACCTGAGTAAAGCGTTTGATACAATAAACTATGATATACTAATTAATAAACTAGAACATTATGGGATTAGGGGGGTAGCTCTACAGTGGGTTACCAGTTATTTAAAAAATAGAAAACAATGTGTGAAAATAGGTGATTATCAGTCGAGTTGTCGACAAATTGTGTGTGGTTTACCTCAAGGTTCCATTCTGGGCCCAAAATTGTTTAACATGTACATTAACGACATTTGTAAAACGTCTCAAGTACTTAAATTTATCTTGTTTGCTGACGATACAAATATTTTTGCATCAGGTGACGACTTACAGCAACTGTGTCGGATTGTTAACTTGGAACTCAAAAGTGTCAATAAATGTTTCAAACTAAATAAATTATCTCTAAATCTGAGTAAAAGCAAAATGATGATATTTGGCAACTGTAATTCCAATGCTCAGGAAGCAATTCAGATAGAGGGTGTTGTCATAGAGCGAGTGCATGAAATCAAATTCCTTGGTGTTATTATAGATGACAGAATAACTTGGAAAGCTCATATTAAATATATATCTACGAACATTTCTAGAAGCATTTCAGTAATAGCAAAAGCAAGGCACATTTTAAACATCAAAGCTCTACATATCTTATACTGTTCTCTGATTTTGCCATATTTATATTATTGTACTGTGGTTTGGGGTAGTACTTATAAAAACACATTAAAACCAATAGTATTGTTGCAAAAAGAGCTATCCGAGTAATTCATAAAGTTGGATTTTTGGACCACACAAACTCATTATTTTTAAAATCAAAGATCATGAAGTTCTGTGACATTGTTGAGTTCCAAACTGTACAGATGTTATACAAAGCGAGATACAAACTGTTACCGGGCCAAATACAAAGAAGGTTCCAAGAACGTACTGGTCGTTATGAATTACGTGACAAATTAAACTTTAGGACTCAGAAACATAGCTCAACTTTGAAAAGCTTTAGTCCAACAGTTAATGGTGTACAATTGTGGAATAAACTGGAAATGGAGTTGAAACGAAGTCCACATATCAACCTGTTCAAATATAAATACAAACAAAAGACTTTTGAAATATACAGAGACCAAGAAATGTGTTGCCACTAGGAGGCGCAGTAGGATCAATTATGTGTGTTTCCTCTATAATCAAGGAAGAGTGTTGCTGCTTGGAACGGTTGTCATTCTATTGCTCAAATTTTGAGAATTACGGCAGGCAAGTTATGAATCTGTTGAGAGGGATCCTCCCAACGGGCTCAAAACCTTGTCTTTTAATGCACCACTCAGCATAGGAACATCATCTACAAAATCAGCTGTTAGGGCAGCTGGGTGGGGGTTTGTTGATGGGGAGTTACTGCCCTCTTCAACTGGCCCGCTCTACACCCTGGCTTTTTAATGCACCACACTATGCAGGGCTTACATCATACTTCACATATAACTCAATTAAACAAATATAATAATAATGATAATTAAACCCAAATTAAATTATATTAAGGATGGTAATGACAGCTGGGAAGTAGCAAGATCTCAGAATATAATATGTATTAATGCACCTTTAATAATGATAATCAATAATAATTAAACCCAAATTAAATTATATTAAGGATGGTAATGACAACTGGGAAGTAGCAAGATCTCAGAGTATTATGTATTAATGCACCTTTATAACATAAAAGTAGCACATTCTTTTGTTCTTTATTTTGCTGTTGTTTTTATTTTATTCTTCTTCATTATTTACTGTTACTTTGCCCTATGTTCCTTTGTGTATGATTTGCTACCTTGTAAATATTAAATGTAATGTTATTATTTTTATTTTGGGGTGGGCGCTTATAAGCCTTTGGCTTCAGCCCACTCCCTTTGAGCAGGTTAACTGCTCAAACAAATAAATAAACTAAACTAAACTAAACTAAACTAAAACTAAAACTAAAACTAAACTAAATAACAAATAAAGGCTATACATATCTTATGCATGTAATGAGTCTGTCATATATTAGTTTCACAGTTTAAGCTGTATAACAGAAGTGAATGCACTTTTTCATGATATTCCCTATGAAGAGCACCTGTACATCAATCTTGTACAAGTGGGTTTTGAGTATTCATTTGAAATTTGGTTGTGAGTAAGATTAATCAGATTAAAGTTACTAATCCACGTGCGTTACTATTTTGTTATATTCCTTTGTAAAAAGATATATTTGCTTTATTCTTGCGTCGCAAGGAGTAGACGTAACGTCTGCGACACATCACGTTTTCAGCCTGAAGACCACGGCACAAATGTAAACAGGAGGAGGAAAGAGAGGAAATACTGACTAGTCACTATTTGAGTTTGTGTTGGATAAAGATGACAATTTTAAGGTTCACTGTTCACTCTGTGCTGAAAACAAAGTGTTATCGAGCTTCAAAGACTCTACATCACATTAAGAAACATTTGGAGCTGCAGCACAGCTCAGTCAAACTTACAGAGTCCCACCAGGAGGGGGCAGCAGAGAGCTAATACAGGAGGAGGAGAGTCCCACCAGGAGGGAGCAGCAGAGAGCTAATACAGGAGGAGGAGAGTTCCACCAGGAGGGAGCAGCAGAGAGCTAATACAGGAGGAGGAGAGTTCCACCAGGAGGGAGCAGCAGAGAGCTAATACAGGAGGAGGAGAGTTCCACCAGGAGGGAGCAGCAGAGAGCTAATACAGGAGGAGGAGAGTTCCACCAGGAGGGAGCAGCAGAGAGCTAATACAGGAGGAGGAGAAGAGTTCCACCAGGAGGGGGCAGCAGAGAGCTAATGCAGAAGGAGAAGAAGAGTCCCACGAGGAGGGGGCAGCAGAGAGCTAATACAGGAGGAGGAGAAGAGTTCCACCAGGAGGGGGCAGCAGAGAGCTAATGCAGGAGGAGAGTTCCACCAGGAGGGGGCAGCAGAGAGCTAATACAGGCATGGCCTTAATCTTCGTGGAAATTCCGCAGCAGACACGAATCAGACTCAGTAGTAATGTAGCGCCCTCTAGTGGTCAGATACACAAACTACAGTAGACTAATAGTAAACACTAAACTAAACTCAATACAATAAAGTAATGAGTAATACCACTTAGTTACTTTCAAGCCCAAGTAATCAGTAAAGTAACTTTTTAAAGGAGTAATCAGTAGTCAGATTATTTTTCAAATAATCTGTGGCAACATTGATGATGAACCTGCAGCAGCTGAATACTGTATATCAAATCAAAGTCCTTTTTGACGAGGCAACTCTTTATCATGTGATGTAAAAGTAGCTCAGTGCTGCCCCTCTGGTGACGACATAAACAACTCCACGGCAGTAACAGACTCAACAGGATGTGTGTTTAGTTTTACACTTTTATTTATTCTTCATAACACAAAGCAAATGGAAACATTCACAAAGGGACATATCCTGCAAAATCCACTTTTTCTGAGCTTGTTCCCTCAGTATTTCACCACATTCACTTTGTTTTGAATTAATCCTCGGACAAAGCTGTTAAATTTAGCTGTTTCTTCTTCTACGGTGTCAGTGCTTCGTTCTGTACTTCCTGATTATATTAATCCAACATTACATCAATGAATCAAAACTGAAGTTTTTTTTTAATAAGCTATTCCTACAGCTGCCAGCAGGAGGAGCTCCAGGCAAAGTCTTCACCAGCTCTTTCTCCTCTGTTTCATTGTTACTATTTCATTCTTACAGAGACATGATTTAAAATGATCAAACTTAAGGCTCCAAAATAATGTTTTTAACACTGTTTTTAAGCCCCATCTGCAGGAGACGTTCACTTTAAGCTAATACTGGCACAAAAGGCGAAATTAATCTTTATAAATCCCACCGAGCATCACAGACCGACTACATTCAGAGGAGGGTGACGGAAACTACTCAAGTACATTTACTCAAGTAACTTACTGAAGACATTTTTCTTCTAAGAGTAATTTAATCAAAACTACTATTTTGAAGTAACAGTATTTATACTTGAGGGTTTTACTCTAAATCATCAAGTCACTAAAACCTAAAACTTTAAAAAAGCTCATGTTTCTTGCACCAATCATTGCTTTAAATGCACTCAACAGTATTTTCACCAAGTACTCTGACTCTTACTTGAGTAGTTGTTACTTTTTGCTTGTACTTGAGTAAATACTTGGCGACTCCAACACCTCTGACTACATGTAGAGATGGTGAATATCTATTAAAGGCCGGGTATTATGCAATATCCACTGTTCTGAACTTTTTTCCAAGAAACAGCTGTTTGGAGCCACTCGCGCATATTTGAGTAATGTTTGTGTAATCTTTGAGTCTTCCCCAGTGGGTTCTACGTATCAACCTCTATCTCTGGTTAAGCTTCATCCTCTCATCGCGAAGTGAAAACACCCACCGTAGCTTCACAACAGCAAACTAAGAGGATAATTATATACGCTAATTTGTATCTAAAGTATAATCAAAATATATTCATGAATGATTTCTAACCAGGCTATAACCTCACCTAAATAAGAAAGATCTGGATCGTTCATAATTTGTGATGTTTGGCTAATGCTAACGGCTATAGGAAAAATACATTGAGCTAACGGACTGGTCGACTCGCTAACCGTCCACATATGTTAGGATGGAACTCCACTTCTCCTTTTTATTTCTATGGTTTCAGCTGTTTTCCATCCATATTGTGATAAGAGAGCGATAAAGACGTGTCGGAGATTATTACCAAATACCTGGAAAAAGCAGAAAACCCGCTCTTTAACGTAAATGTACAGAATCAGAAACAAATAAAATGTAAAAATATTAAAACATTAAAACAAAGCGGTACAGACGGTCGCACAGTCAGATTATTATTATTATTAGATAAGTCAGAGACAGACTGTACCGTCACATTATCAGCCAGTTTTTAAGATTTCTTTAAAGCCACACTGTGGAACATCACCTGCTCGTCTCCATGGAGATGCAGGTAGAGGAGATAAGGTTTAAATACATGAGGTCCTCTTCCAAACGCTTTATTCTGACGTTTATGTTTGGAGTCGTTTAGTTTAGAGACGTATCGAATGTTCCGCAATGTGGCTTTAACATTTGTTTACATCAGATTTTCAGTAAAAAATTATAAAAGATCTTTACAACAACTAGAGATGCACCGATCCAGCTTTTCTGCTTCCGATACCGATACTGGGGTTTGAGTATCTGCCGATATCCGATATTAACCGATACAAGAGACTTCATTAAAAGTGTCTCTAAGTGAATAAGTGAATAATCGTCTTTTCTCCAGTGTGACATCAATACAGTCTGATCTTTTCTTGCAAATGAGATGTTATCAATTATCAATTATAGGCTATTTATTAATAAACTGTAATGGAAAACATTAGACAAGAATTACTGGACTTTTCTACAATAAATATCCTCAGGTTTATGAAACGCTCTTTAGATTATATTAATATAAACAACTCACATAAAGTGATCTGATCATTACAAATATGTTCCATCAGTTATTTCATAAACTAAATACAAACACTCCATTTCATTTTATTACTTTAGGTGATCCAAGTATCGGTTCAGTATCGGCTACAAATATCCGATACCTGATATCGTATTTTTTCCAGTATCGGCTCCGATATCCGATACCAGTATTGGATCGGTGCATCCCTAACAACAACCAGAACTGACAATAATACTGTACAAAACAGAAATAAAATACACTTCTGCTATTTTAAAAACAGCACATTATTATAAAACCTCTGAAAAAATCTGAATCATAAAAGTTTAAAGGCTCAATGTTACTAAACTGACCATGACATAATTATTAATGAGAAAATGCAGAAAACTTCTTTATCATTTGTATAAAAATGAAACATCTAAATGAAATGTGTTTTATGATCACTATAGTTACCGCGCGGCTCATTATCTCCACCGATCTTATAAACTCCAATTCTTTCTTTGGTAGTAAAGGTTTTTAAAGAGTAATCATCTGGACCTCGTTGTCTTCAGCTGAAAACGTCACACGGTGAGTTCGTCTGATCGGATTCCTCTGACGCAGAAATCTCTGTCACAAAACACACGAGAGGTTAGACCTGGTTTAGTCCTGGTTTAGTCCTGGTTTAGTCCTGGTTTAGTCCAGGTTTAGTCCTGGTTTAGTCCAGGTTTAGTCCTGGTTTAGTCCTGGTTTAGTCCTGGTTTAGTCCTGGTTTAGCCCTGGTTTAGTCCTGGTTTAGACCTGGTTTAGTCCTGGTTTAGTCCTGGTTTAGTCCTTGTTTAGTCCTGGTTTAGTCCTGGTTTAGTCCTGGTTTAGTCCTGGTTTAATCCTGGTTTAGTCCTGGTTTAGTCCAGGTTATCCTGGTTTAGTCCTGGTTTAGTCCAGGTTTAGTCCTGGTCTAGACCTGGTTTAGACCTGGTTTAGACCTGGTTTAGTCCTGGTTTAGTCCTGGTTTAGTCCTGGTGATCTGGTTTAGTCCAGGTTTAGTCCTGGTCTAGTCCTGGTTTAGTCCTGGTTTAGATCTGGTTTAGTCCAGGTTTAGTCCTGGTTTAGTCCTGGTTTAGTCCTGGTTTAGTCCTGGTTTAGATCTGGTTTAGTCCAGGTTTAGTCCTGGTTTAGTCCTGGTTTAGTCCTGGTTTAGTCCTGGTTTAGACCTGGTTTAGTCCTGGTTTAGTCCTGGTTTAATCCTGGTTTAGTCCTGGTTTAATCCTGGTTTAGTCCTGGTTTAGTCCTTGTTTAGTCCTGGTTTAGTCCAGGTTTAGTCCTGGTTTAGTCCTGGTTTAGTCCTGGTTTAGTCCAGGTTTAGTCCTGGTTTAGTCCTGGTTTAGCCCTGGTTTAGTCCTGGTTTAGACCTGGTTTAGTCCTGGTTTAGCCCTGGTTTAGTCCTGGTTTAATCCTGGTTTAGTCCTGGTTTAGTCCAGGTTTAGTCCTGGTTTAGTCCTGGTTTAGTCCAGGTTTAGTCCTGGTCTAGACCTGGTTTAGACCTGGTTTAGACCTGGTTTAGTCCTGGTTTAGTCCTGCTTTAGTCCTGGTTTAGTCCTGGTTTAGACCTGGTTTAGACCTGGTCTAGACCTGGTTTAGTCCTGGTTTAGTCCTGGTTTAGTCCTGGTTTAGTCCTGGTTTAGTCCTGGTTTAGTCCTGGTTTAGACCTGGTTTAGTCCAGGTTTAGTCCTGGTTTAGACCTGGTTTAGTCCTGGTTTAGACCTGGTTTAGTCCTGGTTTAGACCTGGTTTAGTCCAGGTTTAGTCCTGGTTTAGTCCTGGTTTAGTCCTGGTCTAGTCCTGGTTTAGTCCTGGTTTAGATCTGGTTTAGTCCAGGTTTAGGTCCTGGTTTAGTCCTGGTTTAGTCCTGGTTTAGACCTGGTTTAGTCCTGGTTTAGTCCTGTTTAGACCTGGTTTAGCCTGATTTAGTCCTGGTTTAGACCTGGTTTAGCCCTGGTTTAGTCCTGGTTTAGTCCTGGGTTTAGTCCTGGTTTAAGACCTGGTTTAGTCCTGGTTTAGTCCTGGGTTTAGTCCTGGTTTAGACCTGGTTTAGTCCTGGTTTAGTCCTGGTTTAGTCCTGGTTTAGTCCTGGTCTAGTCCTGGTTTAGTCCTGGTTTAGACCTGGTTTAGTCCTGGTTTAGACCTGGTTTAGCCCTGGTTTAGTCCTGGTTTAGACCTGGTTTAGCCCTGGTTTAGTCCTGGTCTAGTCCTGGTTTAGTCCTGGTTTAGACCTGGTTTAGTCCTGGTTTAGCCCTGGTTTAGTCCTGGTTTAGCCCTGGTTTAGTCCTGGTTTAGCCCTGGTTTAGTCCTGGTCTAGTCCTGGTCTAGTCCAGGTTTAGTCCTGGTTTAGTCCTGGTTTAGCCCTGGTTTAGTCCTGGTTTAGCCCCTGGTTTAGTCCTGGTCTAGTCCTGGTCTAGTCCTGGTTTAGACCTGGTTTAGTCCTGGTTTAGACCTGGTTTAGTCCTGGTATAGTTCCTGGTTTAGTCCTGGTTTAGACCTGGTTAGACCTGGTTTAGTCCTGGTTTAGTCCCTGGTTTAGTCCTGGTTTTAGCCTGGTTTAGTCCTGGTTTAGTCCTGGTTGTAGTCCTGGTTTAGACCTGGTTAGTCCTGGTTTAGTCCTGGTTTAGCCCTGGTTTAATGTCCTGGTTTAGTCCTGGTTTAGACCTGGTTTAGTCCTGGTTTTAGTCCTGGTTTAGTTCCCTGGTTTAGCCCTGGTTTAGCCCTGGTTTAGTCCTAGGTTTAGTCCTGGTTTAGACCTGGGTTTAGTCCTGGTTTAGTCCTGGTTTAGTCCTGGTTTAGTCCTGGTTTAGACCTGGTTTAGTCCTGGTTTAGTCCTGGTTTAGTCCTGGGTTTAGACCTGGTTTAGACCTGGTTTAGTCCTGGTTTAGTCCTGGTTTAGTTATCCTGGTTTAGCCTGTTTAGCGGTTTAGCCTGTTGTCCTGGTTTAAGTCCTGGTTTTGTAGTCCTGGTTTGTAGTCCGGTTAGTCCGGTTTAGTGGGTTAGTCCGGTTAGTCTGGTTTAGTCCTGGTTTAGCCCTGGTTAGCCTGGTTTAGTCCTGGTTTAGCCCTGGTTTAGCCCTGTCTGTTGGTTTAGACCTGGTTTAGCCTGGTTTAGTCCTGGTTAGCCTGGTTTTGAGTCCTGGTTTGTCCTGGTTTAGACCTGGTTTAGTCCTGGTTTAGTCCTGGTTTAGTCCTGGTTTAGTCCTGGTTTAGCCTGGTCTAGTCCTGGTTTAGTCCTGGTTTAGCCCTGGTTTAGCCCTGGTCTGTCCTGGTTTAGACCTGGTTAGTCTGGTTAGACCTGGTTTAGTCCTGGTTAGTCCGGTTAGTCCTGGTTTAGACCTGGTTTAGACCTGGTTTAGTCCTGTTTAGTCCTGGTTTAGACCTGGTTTAGTCTGGTTTAGTCCTGGTTTAGTCCTGGTTTAGTCGCTGGTTTAGCCTGGTTTAGCCTGGTTTAGTCCTGGTTTAGTCCTGGTTTAGTCCTGGTTTAGACCTGGTTTAGTCCTGGTTTAGTCCTGGTTTAGTCCTGGTTTAGTCCTGGTTTAGACCTGGTTTAGTCCTGGTTTAGTCCTGGTTTAGTCCGGTTTAGACTGGTTTAGACCTGGTTTAGCCCTGGTTTAGTCCTGGTTTAGTCCTGGTTTAGTCCGGGTTTAGACCGTTAGACCTGGTTTAGTCCTGTTTAGTCCTGGTTTAGTCCTTGGTTTAGTCCTGGTTTAGCCCTGAGTTTAGTCTGGTTTAGTCCTGGTTTAGACCTGGGTTTAGTCCTGGTTTAGCCCTGGTTTTAGCCACTGGTTTAGTCCTGGTTAGACCTGTTTAGACCTGGTTTAGCCTGGTTTAGTCGGTTTAGACCTGGGTTGTAGTCCTGGTGTTAGTCCTGGTTTTAGTGATGGTTTAGTCCCTGGGTCTGACTGGTTTAGACCTGGTTAGTCCTGGTTTAGTCCGGTTTTAGTCCTGGTTTAGACTGGTTTCTGAGACCTGGTTTAGTCTGTTTAGTCCTGGTTTAGTTCCCTGGTTTAGACCTGGTTAGACTGGTTTAGTCCCTGGTTTAGCGACCTGGTTAGTCCTGGTATTAGACCTGGTTTAGCCTGGTTTAGACCTGGGTGGTTAGATACCTGGTTTGACTGGTTTAGACGTGGTTTATCTGGTTAGACTGGGTTTCGTCCTGTTAGTCGTGGGTTTGCCCGTGTGTTAGTCTGGTTTAGACTGGTTTAGTTCTAGGTTTGTCCTGGTTTAGCCCCTGGTTAGTTCTGGTTTGATTTCTGTTTAGGACTGGTTTAGTCTGGTTTAGTCCTGGTTTGCCGTGGTTTTGTCTGGTTAGACTGGTTTAGTCCGTGGTTTAGTCTGGTTAGCCCCTGGTTTTTGTCTGGTGGTCCTGGTTTGTCCGGGTTTGAATGGTTTAGACTGGTTTAGTCTGGTTTTCGTGGTTGTTTGGTTTGCCTGGGTTTAGCCTGTTTAGTCCTGGTTGTCTGGTTTGGACTGGGTTTGGCTGCCTGGTTTCGCCCTGGTTTAGCCTGGTTTGTCCGAGGTTTTAGATGGTTTAGGACTGGTTTGTCTGGTTTAGTCCTGGTTTATGTTCAGGTTTAGTTTGGTTTAGTCCTGTTGTCCAGGTTTGGTCCTGGTTTAAATCCTGGTTTAGCCTGGTTTAGCCTGGTTTAGTCTTTCCTGGTTTAGACCGTAGTCCTGTTTAGTCCTGGTTTAGGAGTCCTGGGTTTAGTCCTGGTTTAGTCCCTGGTCTAGACCTGGTTTATGGAGTCCTGGTTTAGACCTGGTTTGCCTGTTTAGACCTGGTTTAGCCTCTGGTTTAGCCCTGGTTTAGTCCTGGTTTAGACTGGTTGCTGGTCTAGACCTGTTTAGCCTGGTTTAGTCCTGGTTTGTCCTGGTTTGCCTGTTTAGTCCTGGTTTAGTCTGGTTTTAGACCTGTTTAGTCCTGTTTAGTCTGGTTTATCCTGGTTTATGTTCCTGGTTTTAGTCCTGTTTTGTCTGTTTAGTGTTTGTTGTTTAGTCCTGGTTTAGACTGGTTTTGTTGTTTTAGTCCTGGTTTGCCTGTTTAGTCTGGTTTGTCCTGGTTTAGCCTTTTAGTCTGGTTTAGTCTTGGTTTAGCCTGGTTTTAGTCCTGTTTAGTCCTGGTTTGCTGTTTAGTCTGTTTATCCTGGTTTAGCCTGGTTTCCTGGTTAGTTGGTTTAGACCTGGTTTAGCCCTGGTTTAGTCCTTGGTTTGTCCTGGTTTAGCCCTGGTTTGTCCTGGTTTAGTCCTTGGTTTAGACCTGGTTTTATGACCTGGTTTGTCCTGGGTTGCGCCTGTTTGTTGCGTCTAGTCCTGGTTTAGACCTGGTTTAAGCCTGGTTTAGTCCTGGTTTAGCCTTGGTTTAGTCCTGGTTTTTGCTCCTGGTTATTTTTTAGACTGTTAGACCTGGTTATCCTGGTTTAGACCTTGGTTATAGTCCTGTCTAGTCCTGGTTAGTCCTAGGTTCTAGTCCTGGTTTAGTCCTGATTTAGCCCATCTCTCTCTTTTAGTCCCAGGTTAGTCCTGGTTTAGACCTGGTTAGCCCTGGGTTTAGTCCTGGTTTAGTCCTGGTTTAGACCTGGTTAGCCCTGGTTTAGTCTGGTTTAAGTCGGTTTAGTCGCTGGTTAGTCCTGGTTAGACCTGTTTAGTCCTGGGTTTAGACCTGTTATAGTCCTGGGTTTAGATCCGGTTTTAGTCCTGCGTTTAGCCTGGTTGCCCTGGTTTAGTCCTGGTTTAGTCTGGTTTATCCTGGTTTAGACCTGGTTTAGACCTGGTTTAGTCCTGGTTTAGACCTGGTATCCTGTCTAGTCTGGTTTAGTCCTGGTTTAGAGCCTGGTTTAGTCTGGTCTTAGTCATGGTTTAGTCCTGGTTTCAGATTCTGGTTTACGTCAGGTTATAGTCTGGTTTAGTCTGGTTAGTCCCTGGTTTAGTCCCTGGTTTAGACCTGGTTTAGTCGCTGGTTTAGTCGCTGGTTTAGACCTGGTTTAAGCCCTGTTTAGTCCTGGTTTAGAACCTGGTTTGCCCTGGTTTAATCCTGGTCTAAGTCATGGTTTATCTGGTTTAGTCTGGTTTACCCTGGTTTTAGTCCTGGGTTAGAACCTGTTTAGTCTGGTTTAGTAACTGGTTTAGTCCTGTCTAGACCGGTTTAGTCCTGGTTTAGTCCTGGTCTAGACCTCTGGTTTAGCCTGGTTTAGTCTGGTTTAGACCTGGTTTTACCCTGTTTAGTCCTGGTTTAGCCTGGTTTAGTCTGTTTAGCCCTGGTTTAGTTCTGGTCTAGTCCTGGTCTAGTCCAGGTTTAGTCCTGGTTAGTCTGGTTTAGCCCTGGTTTAGTCTGGTTTAGGCCCTGGTTTAGTCCGGTCTAGTCCTGGTCTAGTTCCTGGTTTAGACCTGGTTTAGTCTGGTTTAGACCTGGTTAGTCCTGGTATAGTCCTGGTTTAGTCTGGTTTTAGACCTGGTTTAGACCTGGTTTAGTCCCTGTTTAGACTGTTTTACGTCTGGTTTAGACCTGGTTTAGTCCTGGTTTAGTCCTGGTTTTGTCCTGGTTTAGACCTGGTTTAGTCCTGGTTTAGTCCTGGTTTAGACTGGTTTACGTTCCTGGTTTAGCCTGTTAGTCCTGTTTAGCCTGGTCTTAGCCTGGTTTAGTCTGGTTTAGTCCCCTGGTTTTAGACCTGGTTTAGTCCTGGTTTAGTCCTGGTTTAGCCCTGTTTAGTCCTGGTTTAGACTGGTTTAGTCCTGGTTTAGTCTGGTTTAGTCCGGGTTTAGACCTGGTTTAGACCTGGTTTAGTCCTGGTTAGGTCCTGGTTTTAGTCTGGTTTCCCTGGTTAGTCCTGGTTAGATCTGGTTGTTAGTCCAGGTTTAGTCCTGGTTTGTCTGGTTTAGTCTGGTTTAGTCCTGGTTACAGACTGGTTTAGTCCTGTTTAGGTCCGGTTAGACCTGGTTTAGTCAGGTTTAGTCCCTGGTTTATCCCTGTTAGACCTGGTTTAGGTCCTGGTTTAGCCCTGGTTTAGCCCTGGTCTAGTCTGGTTAGACTGGTTTAGTCCTGGTAATAGTCCTGGTTGTCCTGGTTTAGACCTGGTTTAGACCTGGTTTAGTCCTGTTTTAGTTCTGGTTTAGACTGGTTAGTCCTGTTTAGTCCCTGGTTTAGTCTGCGTTTAGTCCTGGTTTAGCCCGGTTTCGCCTGGTTTAGTCCTGGTTTCGTCCTGGTTAGCTCCTGGTTTTTAGTCCTGGTTTAGCCTGGTTTAGCCGGCTCTAGGTCTGTTTAGACCTGGTTTAGAACCTGGTTAGTCCCTGGCTTTAGGTCCTGGTTTAGTCCGGGTTTAGACCTGGTTTAGACCTGGTTTAGTCCTGGTTTAGTCCTGGTTTTAGCCCTGGTTTAGTCCTGGTTTAGACCTGGTTTAGTCCTGGTTTAAGTCCTGGTTTAGCCCTGGTTTAGTCCTGGTTTAGTCCCTGGTTTAGTCCGGGTTTAGACCTGGTTTAGACCTGGTTTTAGTCCTGGTTTAGTCCTGGTTTAGTCCTGGTTTAGCCCTGGTTTAGCCCTGGTTTTAGTCTGGTTTAGTCCTGGTTTAGACCTGGTTTAGCCCTGGTTTAGCCCCTGGTTTAGCCCTGGTTTAGTCCTGGTTTAGTCCTGGTTTTAGTCCCTGGTTTTAGTCCTGGTTTAGTCCAGGTTTAGTCCTGGTTTAAGTCTGGTTTGTCCTGGTTTAGTCTGGTTAGCCCTGGTTTAGCCCTGGTTTAGCCTGGTTTAGTCTGGTTTAGTCCTGGTTTAGTCCTGGTTTAGTCCTGGTTTAGTCCAGGTTTAGTCCTGGTTTAGTCCTGGTTTAGTCCAGGTTTAGTCCTGGTCTAGACCTGGTTTAGAACCCTGGTTTAGACCTGGTTTAAGTCCTGGTTTAGTCCTGGTTTAGTCCTGGTTTAGTCCTGGTTTAGACCTGGTTTAGACCTGGTTTAGTCCTGGTTTAGTCTGGTTTAGTCCTGGTCTAGTCCTGGTTTAGTCCTGGTTTAGGTACCCTGTGTTTAGTTCCTGGTTTAGTCCTGGTTTTAGTCCTGGTCTAGTCCAGGTTTAGTCCTGGTTAGTCCTGGTTTAGTCCTGGTTTAGTCCTGGTCTAGCCTGGTTTAGACCTGGTCTTAGACCTGGTTTAGTCCTGGTTTAGCCTGGTTTAGTCCTGGGTCTTAGTCCTGGTCTAGTCCTGGTTTAGCCTGTTTAGTCCTGGTTTAGCCTGGTTTAGTCCTGGTTTAGTTTAGTCCTGGTCTAGTCCTGGTTAGTCCTGGTTAGACTGGTTTAGTCTGGTTAGACCTGGTTTATAGTCCTGGTTTAGTCCTGGTTTAGACCTGGTTTAGACCTGGTTTAGTCCTGGTTAGACCTGGTTTAGTCCTGGTTTAGCCTGGTTTAGTCCTGGTTTTAGTCCTGGTTTAGTCCTGGTTTAGACCTGGTTTAGTCCTGGTTTAGTTTTTCTGGTTTAGTCCTGGTTTATCTGGTCCTGGTTTAGTCTGGTTTAGTCCTGGTTTAGTCCTGGTTAGTCTGGTTTAGTCCTGGTTTAGTCCTGGTTTAGTCCTGGTTTAGATCTGTATCCTGGTTTAGTCCTGGTTTTAGTCCTGGTTTAGTCCTGGTTTAGTCCTGGTTTAGACTGGTTTAGTCCTGGTTCCTGGTTTAGTCCTGGTTTAGTCCTGGTTTAGACCTGGTTAGTCCTGGTTTAGTCCTGGTTTAGACCTGGTTTAGTCCTGGTTAGACCTGGTTTAGTCCTGGTTTAGACCTGGTTTAGTCCTGGTTTAGACCTGGTTTAGTCCTGGTTTAGTCCTGGTTTAGTCCTGGTTTAGCCTGGTTTAGACCTGGTTTAGTCCTGGTTTAGTCCTGGTTTAGCCCTGGTTTAGTCCTGGTTTAGTCTGGTTTAGTCCTGGTTTAGTCCTGGTTTAGCCTGGTTTAGTCTGTTTAGTCCTGGTTTTAGTTAGTCCTGGTTTAGATCCTGGTTTAGTCCTGGTTTAGCCCTGGTTTAGCCTGGTTTAGATCTGGTTTAGTCCTGGTTTAGTCCTGGTTTAGCCTGGTTTAGTCCTGGTTTAGTCCTGGTTTAGTCCTGGTTTAGACTGGTTTAGCCTGGTTTAGCCTGGTTTAGCCTGGTTTAGTCCTGGTTTAGTCCTGGTTTAGCCTGGTTTAGTCTGGGTTGGTTTAGTCCTGGTTTAATCCTGGTTTAGTCCTGTTTAGTCCTGGTTTAGTCCTGGTTTAGTCCTGGTTTAGACCTGGTTAGTCCTGGTTTAGTCCTGGTTTAGCCCTGGTTAGTCCTGGTTTAGACCTGGTTTAGTCCTGGTTTAGTCCTGGTTTAGTCCGGGTTTAGACCTGGTTTAGACCTGGTTTAGTCCTGGTTTAGTCCTGGTTTAGTCCTGGTTTAGCCCTGGTTTAGTCCTGTTTAGATCTGGTTTAGTCCAGGTTTAGTCCTGGTTTAGTCCTGGTTTAGTCCTGGTTTAGTCCTGGTTTAGTCCTGGTTTAGACCTGGTTTAGTCCTGGTTTAGTCCTGGTTTAGACCTGGTTTAGTCCAGGTTTAGTCCTGGTTTAGTCCTGGTTTAGTCCTGGTTTAGTCCTGGTTTAGACCTGGTTTAGTCCTGGTTTAGTCCTGGTTTAGTCCTGGTTTAGTCCTGGTTTAGTCCTGGTTTAGTCCTGGTTTAGACCTGGTTTAGTCCTGGTTTAGCCCTGGTTTACCTGTTTAGTCCTGGTTTAGACCTGGTTTAGTCCCGGTTTAGTCCGGTTTAGTCCCGGTCTAGTCCGGTTTAGTCCTGGTTTAGCCCTGGTTTAGCCTGGTTTAGTCCTGGTTTAGCCCTGGTTTAGTCCTGGTCTAGTCCTGGTTTAGTCCTGGTTTAGACCTGGTTTAGACCTGGTTTAGTCCAGGTTTAGTCCTGGTTTAGTCCTGGTTTAGCCCTGGTTTAGCCTGGTTTAGTCCTGGTTTAGCCCTGGTTTAGTCCTGGTCAGTCCTGGTTTAGTCCTGGTTTAGCCCTGGTTTAGCCCTGGTCTAGTCCTGGTTTAGACCTGGTTTAGTCCTGGTTTAGACCTGGTTTAGTCCTGGTTAGTCCTGGTCTAGTCTGTTTAGTCCTGGTTTAGTCCTGGTTTAGACTGGTTTAGTCCTGGTTAGTCCTGGTTTAGCCTGGTTCCTGGTTTAGTCCTGGTTTAGCCTGGTTTAGTCCTGGTTTAGACCTGGTTTAGTCCTGGTTAGTCCTGGTTTAGTCCTGGTTTAGCCTGGTTTAGTCCTGGTTTAGCCCTGGTTTAGTCCTGGTTTAGACCTGGTTTAGTCCTGGTTTAGTCCTGGTTTAGTCCTGTTTAGCCCTGGTTTAGCCTGGTTAGCCTGGTTTAGTCCTGGTTTAGTCCTGGTTTAGTCTGGTTAGTCCTGGTTTAGACCTGGTTTAGTCCTGGTTTAGTCCTGGTTTAGCCCTGGTTTAGTCCTGGTTTAGTCCTGGTTTAGACCTGGTTTAGTCCTGGTTACCTGTAGTCCTGGTTTAGTCCTGGTTTAGTCCTGGTTTAGACCTGGTTTAGCCCTGGTTTAGTCCTGGTTTAGTCCTGGTTTAGTCCTGGTTTAGTCCTGGTTTAGACCTGGTTTAGTCCTGGTTTAGACCTGGTTTAGTCCTGGTTTAGTCCTGGTTTAGTCCTGGTTTAGCCTGGTTTAGCCCTGGTTTAGTCCTGGTTTAGTCCTGGTTTAGTCCTGGTTTAGACCTGGTTAGACCTGGTTTAGTCCTGGTTTAACCTGGTTTAGTCCTGTCTAGTCCTGGTTTAGTCCTGGTTTAGCCCTGGTTTAGCCCTGGTTTAGTCCTGGTTAGCCCTGGTAGTCCTGGTCTAGTCCTGGTTTAGTCCTGGTTTAGTCCTGGTTTAGTCCTGGTTTAGTCCTGGTTTAGCCCTGGTTTAGCCTGGTTTAGTCCTGGTTTAGCCTGGTTTAGTCCTGGTTTAGTCCTGGTTTAGTCCTGGTTTAGTCCTGGTTTAGCCCTGGTTAGCCCTGGTTTAGCCCTGGTTTAGTCCTGGTTTAGTCCTGGTTAGTCCTGGTTTAGTCCTGGTTTAGACCTGGTTTAGACCTGGTTTAGTCCTGGTTTAGACCTGGTTTAGTCCTGGTCTAGTCCTGGTTTAGTCCTGGTTTAGCCTGGTTTAGCCCTGGTTTAGTCCTGGTTTAGTCCTGGTTAGTCCTGGTTTGGTTTAGACCTGGTTTAGCCTGGTTTAGTCCTGGTTTAGACCTGGTTTAGTCCTGGTTTAGTCCTGGTTTAGACCTGGTTTAGTCCTGGTTTAGACCTGGTTTAGTCCTGGTTTAGACCTGGTTTAGTCCTGGTATAGTCCTGGTTTAGTCCTGGTTTAGACCTGGTTTAGACCTGGTCTAGTCCTGGTTTAGACCTGGTTTAGTCCTGGTTTAGACCTGGTTTAGTCCTGGTATAGTCCTGGTTTAGTCCTGGTTTAGACCTGGTTTAGACCTGGTTTAGTCCTGGTTTAGACCTGGTTTAGTCCTGGTTTAGTCCTGGTTTAGTCCTGGTTTAGCCTGGTTTAGCCCTGGTTTAGTCCTGGTTTAGTCCTGGTTTAGTCCTGGTTTAGTCCTGGTTTAGACCTGGTTTAGTCCTGGTTTAGTCCTGGTTTAGTCCCGGTTTAGTCCCGGTTTAGACCTGGTTTAGACCTGGTTTAGCCTGGTTTAGCCTGGTTTAGACCTGGTTTAGACCTGTTTAGTCCTGGTTTAGTCCTGGTTTAGTCCTGGTTTAGCCCTGGTTTAGTCCTGGTTTAGACCTGGTTTAGTCTGGTTTAGTCCTGGTTTAGCCCTGGTTTAGTCCTGGTTTAGTCCTGGTTTAGTCCGGGTTTAGACCTGGTTTAGACCTGGTTTAGTCCTGGTTTAGTCCTGGTTTAGTCCTGGTTTAGCCCTGGTTTAGCCCTGGTTTAGTCCTGGTTTAGTCCTGGTTTAGACCTGGTTCAGCCCTGGTTTAGCCCTGGTTTAGCCCTGGTTTAGTCCGGGTTTAGACCTGGTTTAGACCTGGTTTAGTCCTGGTTTAGTCCTGGTTTAGACCTGGTTTAGTCCTGGTTTAGACCTGGTTTAGACCTGGTTTAGTCCTGGTTTAGCCCTGGTTTAGCCCTGGTTTAGTCCGGGTTTAGACCTGGTTTAGACCTGGTTTAGTCCTGGTTTAGTCCTGGTTTAGTCCTGGTTTAGTCCTGGTTTATCGTTTAGTCCTGGTTTAGTCCTGGTTTAGTCCTGGTTTAGTCCTGGTTTAGTACCTTGTAGTAGAGGAACATGGCGATGGCCCAGAGTGTCAGGATGACGACATAGACGGTGGCTCTGATCAGCTTATGTGAGAGCGGAGCTGCAAACACAGGAGACACTGATCAGACTCTTTAATGACTTTATATAAAAAATAAATAAATTGGGGGAAAAAGAAGAAAGACAAACTAATCAGACCCTTTACAGCGACTGCAGTCTTTCCACTGTTTAAGATAAATTAAGATAAAGAAGAATAAATCAGTCATGTGACTCTTTTCAGTATCAGGCTCTAGCACAATAAAATGAGAATAAATCCACAGCGTGAATCCTTCCAGAATCCACTGTAAACTTGGGCGTGACTTTGTAAAGGACTGATATGGACATGTCCTCACCCACTCTGAGGGGACAGGGACAGTCCAACAATATTTCACACTTTACGTCTACATTAGTGGACAGCGGCCCCGGCGGTGTTCAGAGCGTGTTTGAGCTGTACAGAGGAGTTTGACTCTTTAAGACGTATCACTGTCTAATCCGGAGTGTGAAGCTTTGGGCGACTTGTGTCGTGTGAAAAGTGCTATAGCTGGGTTTAGGCCACGTCACAGCGTTCTACACTCCTATATTATTCATACAGGGGGAGGGCAGGTACAATTATTTTGTTTTGGAGGAGATGTTTGGTGTTGTACAGAGAGGTCATGGACCCAGTCAATGATATTAATGATCATTTTTTATTTGTGCAAGACATCGCTGATCCTTATTGGGAAATAGCGAGAGAGAGTCACGTGTCATTTGCATAGAGCCTACAGGAACAACTGGCTCCTCCCCCACATGGAAGTGTGACATCATCACATTGTAGAACCTGAAAACAAATACGCTTCTATTCCAAAACACATGAAGTATTTCCAGCATTTGAATCCCCTTTAAACCCCACAGCAGCAGCAGATACAGTATAACTCTCACTGTGACAGACACAAGGCGTCTAAAGGCCGTCCCACTTCTATAGTTTTACTCTGAAGGGCTGCGTCGCACCCGGAGCATGGCCACTCAATCTGCGTCAACTAAAGGCTGGACTTTAGATTACAGCTGTTTGGACTGATTCTACCAGAGTTCTGAAGTCACGTCCAGTGAATTGTATCTTTATTTTTCTAAATGTTTATTATACTGTATTATTGTAGCATCAGCAGTATTTTTTTCCAATTTAAATAAATTGTATGTAATTTTAGTAACAAACTGCTCCATAATAAAAGCATGAAAACATAAACTGGAATCTCTCTGAACCCAAACTGTACCTCCAGGAGTGACGTAAAGAGTTGTGCTCTTAATGCAATTTCTAAAGAAGTAGACAGTGCCACAGAAAACACAGGTGTAGTTCCCGATGTGGGCGGGGCTGAAGTCCTGGATCAGGAAGTGGGCGGAGTGATTGACAGATGGCAGGGTGTAGTTTCCAGTTGGAGACAGAAGTTGGAACTGTCCTGGTAGAAACGGTTTGTCTAAAGAGCAGGAGACACTGAAGTTTGTCCCCAGCATCAGGAGGACCCTCTGCACCCGGGACGTCCCCTCAGAGGAGACGGACGTCCCCTCAGAGGAGACGGACGCCCCCTCAGAGGAGACAGACGCTCGTACAGTAGGAACAAACTCTGTGGAGAGAGAGAACAGGGGTCACATCCTCCTGTGGTGTAAAGGAGACGGAGGAGGATAAAAGGTCTGTTGTTAATCTGCATAATATTTTCCTGTTAATTCTCTATAAAAATTAATACAATGAAAATACATTAGGTCTAAAAATTACACAAAGGTCAGAGAAACAGCGTTGTTTTCAGCAGAATCAACAGGTGAAGTAATAATTGTTAGTTACAGGTGAGAGAAGTTACAAAGAAAGAGGAAATGTCTTCAGTGTCTGTAAACACATTCTCGCTCCATCTGAGACACGACTGGTACAACAGGTGACATGTGTCGGTGTTACTGACCTGAACAGATCAGATACAGACCTCCTTTGGTCTCGTTCATGTGTGAGTCCAGGTCCAGGCAGTTTGTGAGGCCAGACCTCTGCTTCACACACTCAGGCTGCAGCCACCAGAACAGCCCGGAGTAAAACTCATAATGCTTCACTTCGAGAGAAGATCCACACCCCGTCTGCTCACACAGCGCTGAGGCAAAGTCCAAGTCCGGGTCCTCACTGGTCATCACTGGTCTCCACTCGTCATTGTGTCTCAGCTTCATGTAACCACGACAGCTGAATCCATGAAACCTCAGCACTTCATCTGGATCAAACATGGACAGTTTACAAATAGAAAGTGTAAAACCATAAAGGTTGATGAGTTTCTCTGCAGTGGAGGCGGGGCCTTAAGGTGCGTACAGACCAAAATGCGACCACACCACCAACTTCCATGTTAACCCTATGTAGACGAGCTTCGACACGCTTCGAAATGTAAGCAAAGCCGTCCGCGCGTATGAAGCGTAGCAAATGTGAGCGGATGAGGATAAACGCGCGTCAAAGCCAGGGAGAACAGCGCGGTACATGAGCAGGGAGGCCCCGCCCACTGCTTCATGCACTCAAGTGAACGATCCGGCTCTTTTGAACGAGTCTTTACAGTGAACGATATGAACGGGTTCGCGGAGGTGAAGTATTTTTTAAATTCCTTTTGGGGCAGAGGCGTCACTTTAGTTGTGCTGCTTATTTTGCGAAACAAAAGTCACTGCTGGAGTGGGGCGGAGAGAGGAGTGTAGGACTGGCAGAGGGACAGTTTGTGAACGCACGACCGCAGGACATGAGCGCGGCCTGCGGGGAAACGGCCCGAACGCTCCCAGCGCCAGCACTGTCCTGGGCCATAGGAGAGAAAATGCGAGTGACGAGGCGGCTACAGGAGCCCCGTCACTCACATCTTCCACCTGTTCACTCAGCTCCACTCCGCTCTGCAGCGACATCACCGCACACTGTCTCCTCCTCAGTCCGCCCCGGTCATCTCCACCCCCACGAGGAGCTCAAAGTGAGCATAAGGCAACACGTTTGAGAAATAAAAGTCCTAATGAAATAATAAACACGGTTACAGAGGAGATCGCGTTGAAGCAAAACGCCTCTTTCACTTGCGTTATTTTCTCCCCTCTTCAGCGAGGGAGAGAGAGGGAGAGGAAAAGTTACATGAATGAAGCAACAGAAGCTTAATCGGGCCGTGTGATTGTTTTTTTGTGACTCCATAGAGGGAATTATCGATGTTATATTCTGTGAAATAGTAACATTTAAAATAAAGTCAATTCAGAGGGTATTTATTTAAAAAAAAAAAAACATCAAAGAGCCATAAGTCCAATCACTAGCGCCAATATGATAGAGAGAAGTTTTTTTATATAGTCGGTGAGCAAGGGACAGCGCCCCATACCATGTAGGCCATTTCCTCAAAGCACTTGACGGCCCCATAGTGTGTGTGTGTGTGTGTGTGTGTGTGTGTGTGTGTGTGTGTGTGTGTGTGTGTGTGTGGGAGGGGGGGTAGTCGCGCCCCTGACCTGCAGCATGGAGGACAAGTTGATCATGGCGGTTTGCGCTCGGGCTGAGTTGTATGACACGCCTCCTAATTATGACGCTTGCAAAACTTCACGCGCCGCAAACAGGCGTTTCTCGCGAGTGTGAAGCGGCCATGTTTGGCGTCCAACTAGAGGCTGAAGGAGCGTGGACGCACGTTTGGTCTGAACGCACCTTTAGAACTGACCCAGTCTCCACAAGATAAGAATAAGCGTAGGAACACGTGTCCTCTGAGCTCAAAGCTAAATCATATTCACTTGTTGCTACTTTTTCTGGGTCGGACACACATCCAGTGGCCATTAAACATCATCTTATAGGACTGTTAATTAATAATAGAATTAAAAACAGTGACAACTGTAAACCATTGATAACATTTAGTTTTAGTTTAGTTTATTTAAGTGTCACAGGGGGGGTGAGGTTTATTGTGAGGGAGTAGATGGGAGGAAGTTGTGGCCAAACAAGTTATTGCGATGAGAAGTGAGAGCAAATGTAGGTGTAACCAATAAAAGGGGTAAAACGGTTATAAGAGAATTAAACACAATTTATTTAGGCCTAAAAATAAAACAATTAAAATGTCAGGATACACGTTTGGTCTGAACGCACCTTTAGACAAACAGAGAGTTACCTGAGCAGGTGAGGTGAGCAGCCGCTGAGCAGCGAGTCTCTGAGCTCTCACACTCCTTCAGTGAAGTCTCTGCTCCGTCACAGTGGAAGGACCTGCCCACAGCTGGACCCTCAGTGAACAGCGCCCCCTGGTGGAGCTCAGACACAGCGCCACAGTCCAGCTCCGCACAGACCACTGCAGCTTCAGTCAGACCAAAGCCCCTCCCACACACACTGCTCCAAGCTCCGCCCATCAGCACCTCCACAGAACCAGAGCAGCGTCCGGGACCCGCACTGAGGCGCAGCCCGTCTGAAAACACTAAACACTTCAGTCACACAAAACACACAACACTTCAGTCACACAAAACACACAACACTTCAGTCACACAAAACACACAACACTTCAGTCACACAAAACACTAAACACTCCTCCGCTTCCTCACAAATATTGATCAAGTTCAACATTTGTCGACTCCTTTAACCTCTTAACCCCCACATGAACCGAGCACATTTTCTCCAGTATGGCTTTACCCAAATCTATAAGCGACAAAAACAAGAAGAAAGCAATGAAACCGCAAATAAAGTGATAAAGTGCAGCAGAAATGTGACTTAAACGCAACAACAAAGCCACAAAATCTATTAAAAAGCAACAAAAATCAGATGAAAAAGAATGTGAAAAAAGTGACGACAACACGGCAACAACATCAGGAAAAACATCAGTTTAGATCGGATTTGTAGGTCTTAGCTTTCAAATGAGGCCTTACGCTGGCCTATAGGCAGCAAGCTTCAGCCCATAAGCTTTTAGATTTGGGTAAAGCCAAACTGGAGGAAATGCGCTTGGCTCAGGTGGGAGTTAAGAGGTTAGAAACAGTGTTTGTCCCATGGGTCACTTTGGTCTCTGCTCCGTCTGAAACTGTGACTTCATCATATTCCAGAAAAGTTCCTTCATTCAGGACCTTTAACTCTGATGTGAACCTTTGTTTTGAGTCCTGTTGTGAGGAGAACTTTCTTTGACTTATTAATGTAGCATTAGTCATGTTTTTACAAATGAATGTGACTGAAACACTCTCAGGTCAGAGCTCCTGAACTCCCAGTGACCTTGAACACAGCATTAAGCTCAAAGGTAAGAGGAAGTGTCTGGGGAGAGGGAGGAGTGTTGGGACTGTACCTTGTGGTGGTGTGGTCACAACTCCAGTCTCTGGGTCACTGTATCCAGTGCTATACACTGCATAGACATAGATCCTGTAGGAGGTGTTTGGGAGGAGGTGAAGGATCTCTGTGCTGCGTTCATGTCCCAGGACAGAGATCGTCTGAACTTTAGACTCAGGATGAACCAGATTCACAGACAGAATAAATCTCAGGACCTGGCGGCCGTTAAACTCCCACGAGGCTCGCAGTCTCCTGGGCTGGACGTCTGTGAACCTCAGAGACTCAGGCTGTGCTCGACCTGGACACAGACTTTATGATCAGCAAAAAACAAACTCAGTATGACGTAACATTACTTCTACTCAGTGGAGGAAGTACTGCAGAGTTTACTTAAAGGCACACTGTGTAACATTAAAACAAAAACACAGAAACTGCTCTTTGTTCAGTGGGTAATCAAAGAGTGGATTTGGACGAGGACCTGACCTGTTTAAATCTCATATTACTGCCTTTAGTCACGTCTCCATGGAGACGAGCTGGAGACGTCCCACTCCCAATTTTTCAACAATAAAACATCTGTAATAAAATAAAAGTGTGTATTTGATCCTATTTAACGAGTGAAATGTTATGCAGTGGCTTTAAGTCAAAGAACAGATCGGCGGCACTGTAGTACAGTGGTTAGCGCTTTTTTTTTGTCTGTTTGTTGTTTATTTTTGTCTCCTTTGTTTGTTACGTTTTTACCCTCGTTTTCTTCTTGTCATTGTTGTTATTTTGATGCTCTTTTCCAAGAAGTTTTTAGATTTGGGTAATGCCAAACTGGAGAAAATGTGCTCAGTTCAGGTGGAGGTAAATACATTAATGTTTATTTATTTATGTTCAGAAACCAAGTAACCAAGAAACCAGTTGTTTTCCATCATGTTTCTCTGGCTGTCGAGCCCAGACTCTCACTGTGCTGTTTGTGCCACTTTTCTACTTTCGTGTTTAGATTTTCATTAATGGTGTTGAGTTTATAACTTACTCAGCTTCTCTTTGAGCCAACGACACATGGACTGAGCCAGTTCTTCAGAAATGTTGGAAATGCTGTTATAATCTTCTACAGTGAAGACTTCTGCGTAATCATCATCTCTCTTAATGACCTGTAACTCATCAGTGACTTTAACTCCAACCACAAACACTTTCACACCAATATACCACAGACTAAACAGCGAATCTGTGTCGACTCCTGATGAGTTCCTGTCAGTGACGAGGATTAAGATGTCAGGGGTTTCCTCTCTGTCTCCTCGATCCGTTCTCTTAATATTTCTCATGATGAACTCCACAGCGTTGTGGGAGGAGCCTCCAGGGAGCGGGGGACTCTGAGACACCCGTGACACCGCGTCCACCATCGAGGACAGATTATGAAACGTGTTCAGGTCAAACTCGACCTCAGGATCCCGGCCGCACTTCACCAAACTGACCCGCACCAAATCAGGACCGAGCGGACCGACCATCGGGAGCAGGGTCTTCAGGAAGTCTCTCACTCTGGAGAAGTCGTCTGGACTGATGTGGTTGAATCCGTCGAGAAGCAGCATCACGTCGGCTCTGAGCTCCTCCTCACTGAGAGAGCACTCTGCAGAGACACAAGAGCCGTTACCACCAAGAGGACTTTTGTTCCATAAAAGACTATTAAAGCCACACTGCGGAACATTCCTGGTACTTCACCAGAGAAACTGACACTCAAACATGCTCCTAACGCTCGGCTCCACACAATGCTGTTTCTGCTGTGTTAGAATGAAGCATTTGGAAGAGGACCTGATGTGTTTAAGCCGTGTTCATCAACCTGAAAGCAACGCAGTCACGTCTCCATGGAGACGAGCTGGTGATGTCCTGTATAGTTATTGGTGATGCAGCGCTCGTGCAGTTAACAGTCACTTTCCAAAGCGAAGAACAATCTCAAAATGTGATTTAGGCAAATACATCACTGTCCTGAACTTACAAAGACTCCTAATAATGTCACCGATCCACTGCTTGTGCACTTAACCCACCTGTAATAATAATAATACACAGAAAGTTTCAGACATTTCCACCTTATCTTTCATTCAGTTGAAGACTTTTGATCCAATGCACAGGCAGAACAGAAAGGTTTAAAAAAGGACCAAAGCGTAGTAATATTACTACGCCTTGCAATATAGTAGTATTAGGCGTAGTAATATTACTATGAAATATGCATTATAGTTCCCCTTTTTATCCGCTCAGAAAATCGACATGTTTAATTTTGTGTGACTAAACTTGGATCATGTAAAGGCTCACGTAACTGTATTTAAACAGAGGACACATGGAAGAGCTTCTAACTTCAGCTCCGTTTGGCCCCATAGAGGAGAGGCTATATTTTATATATATATATATATATATAAATATATATATATATATATATATATATATATATATATATTTACAGAGTTTGAAATTAACTTTTTTGATCACCAGCCAAAGTGGCTGGTAACTTTCTGAAGCTACCAGCCAATCAGAATTTCCATTAGACAAATTTTTACCAAATTTACAAATTTTTTTGGTACCAACAACGAAACTGTTGGTTTTCTTTTTTTCTTTCGTGTACTCACGGCAAATCTGACAAAACATGACTGAATTTTTACTATCAAACACTAACCAGTGACGAGCTGTCTGCCATGTACTGTACAACTGAACTTCCTTCTCTTTGTTTCGCATATTCTGTCAACATTTTCATCTTCTGGCTCCTTCCTCTTCTCACTTCTTCCTGATCCTGACGTTCGTTCTAACCACCGCAACATTTTAGTTTATTTCACTGTCCAGCTCAGTCCTCTCATCCGATATTTCCGCGTATCTGCACGCTGCAGCCAATCTGCCAATAGGTATCTAAAACGTCACCAGTAGTGTAGTGTTCATGGGAAATGTAGGACGGAGGGGACAAACCACCCAGAGCGTCTCTGACATGATTTGCATGATTGGCTCAGGCATCACCGGCCAAACTGGCTGGTAGGTTTTTAGCAGTACCCGCCAAAATGATTTTTAACCCACATTTGGTGGGTTGGCGGGTGTTAATTTCGAACCCTGTATATATATTTATATATATATATATATATATATGTTTTACTTCATTTGCAATACATCTTGCAATGCGGTTAATTAATGATAAAATAAAAGATTAAAAACAGACTTTGGTTCCTGTAGTGTCCTTTTGGAGAGTCCTTGATAAATGCATAGTTAGTTCCAGTGCATTAACATACAGTTGAGGCTGATATAGAGATATTTGAAGAGAAGCGTCATATACAGTGGGGAAAAAAAGTATTTAGTCAGCCACAAATTGTGCAGGTTCTCCCACTTAAAAAGATGAGAGAGGCCTGTAATTTTCATCATAGGTAAACCTCAACTATGAGAGACAAAATGAGAAAAATAAATCCAGAAAATCACATTGTCTGATTTTTTATGAATTTATTTGCAAATTATGGTGGAAAATAAGTATTTGGTCAATAACAAACAAGCAAGATTTGTGTCTCTCACAGACCTGTAACTTCTTCTTTAAGAGGCTCCTCTGTCCTCCACTCGTTACCTGTATTAATGGCCCCTGTTTGAACTTGTTATCAGTATAAAAGACTCCTGTCCACAACCTCAAACAGTCACACTCCAAACTCCACTATGGTCAAGACCAAAGAGCTGTCCAAAGACACCAGAAACTAAACTGTAGACCTGCACCAGGCTGGGAGGACTGAATCTGCAGTTGGTAAGCAGCTTGGTGTGAAGAAATCAACTGTGGAAGCAATTATTAGAAAATGGAAGACATACAAGACCACTGATGATCTCCCTCGATCTGGGGCTCCACGCAAGATCTCACCCCGTGGGGTCAAAATGATCACAAGAACGGTGAGCAAAAATCCCAGAACCACACGGGGGGACCTAGTGAATGACCTGCAGAGAGCTGGGACCAAAGTAACAAAGGCTACCGTCAGTAACACACTACGCAGCCAGGGACTCAGACGTGTCCCCCTGCTTAAGCCAGGACATGTCCCGGCCCGTCTGAAGTTTGCTAGAGAGCATCTGGATGATCCAGAAGAGGACTGGGACAATGTCATATGGTCAGATCAAACCAAAATGGAACTTTTTGGTAAAAACTCAACTCGTCGTGTTTGGAGCAGAAAGAAAGAACACCATACCTACTGTGAAGCATGGGGCTGGAAACATCAGGCTTTGGGGCTGTTTTTCTGCAAAGGGACCAGGACGACTGATCCGTGTAAAGGAAAGAATGAATGGGGCCATGTATCGTGAGATTTTGAGTGAAAACCTCCTTCCATCAGCAAGGGCATTGAACATGAAACGTGGCTGGGTCTTTCAGCATGACAATGATCCCAAACACACCGCCCGGGCAACGAAGGAGTGGCTTCGTAAGAAGCATTTCAAGGTCCTGGAGTGGCCTAGCCAGTCTCCAGATCTCAACCCCATAGAAAATCTTTGGAGGGAGTTGAAAGTCTGTGTTGCCCAGCGCCTGCCCCAAAACATCACTGCTCTAGAGGAGATCTGCATGGAGGAATGGGCCAAAATACCAACAACAGTGAAAACCTTGTGAAGACTTACAGAAAACGTTTGACCTCTGTCATTGCCAACAAAGGGTATATAACAAAGTATTGAGATGAACTTTTGTTATTGACCAAATACTTATTTTCCACCATCATTTGCAAATTAATTCATTAAAATTCAGACAATGTGATTTTCTGGATTTTTTTTTCTCATTTTGTCTTTCTTAGTTGAGGTTTATCTATGATGAAAATTACAGGCCTCTCTCATCTTTTTAAGTGGGAGAACCTGCACAATTGTTGGCTGACTAAATACTTTTTTTCCCCACTGTATGGGCGTAGTTAGTTACAGTACGGAGGAGAGGCTATATGCTAACGCCGTCTGTGCTCTGTTTACGTGACTGAGGACACGCGTAAAGACCAGACAGTTACAATGTGACACAAAACAAGTCATAAAATCAGAAGTGGTTTGGGATTCATCAGAGTAACAAAGAGCTCACCTGGAAAGTAAATGTGTTTAAACTAAACTTCAGAATACTTTTACTTTGGTCAAAAGTTTTCTTTGTAAAACATTAACTGAGGGCATCCTCACTTTTGTACTGGTTTGGATCGTGTTCATATCTTCATGTCATTTTCCACAAAATAATGAATGACTTTAATTTAGCAAATTCACAATGTAACTCACAAAGCTCCTGTTTTTATGATTTAAACCCCTCTGTACGACGGTGTATTGGAGTTACATTAAGAAAATGAAAACACAGCTGCTACAAGAATGACATCATGGACCTGAAATATTTTATTCATAATATTATGAGAATAAAAGTGAATAAAAAAAGAATGTCTAGTGAAGTCATAAAACATTTGTAACATTTAGAGAAAATAAAATGATAAATTAAAGATAGCAATGCTCTAAAGCTGTGTGTGGTTCGTTCTTATGTACAAAAGGCCCCGGGTCTGTTATATAGGTGTTCTGGTAGTACTGAGATTGTCCAGTAGAGGGCTATGTTCAGACTGGATAAGCATCCTGCAAACTCCAACCTGCAGACTGACAGTGTGTCCAAAGGCTGAGCGTCTCTGACACAAGTACGTTTGTAATTTAGTTAAAGATAATGGTGTAATCAGACGGTTTGGGGTTTGTTGTAGAATATTAGTCAGACTGGCAGCTGTATTGCACATTGTTAGACAGACATATACAGAATTTGGTGCATTTGGAAATGATTCTATGTACATTTTTGGTTTAAGTTACATTGTGTGTAACCTGTATGTTTAGTTAGTGATTTTATTTTCATGTTATTTACAGAAACCCGACAACTGTCTGTCGTGTCCTCGTCTTCTCTAACCCTCCTGAATAAACATCCTGGGGTAAAGTCGTGTTCTGGCCGACACTGTAGTGACAGCTGTAGGGAAGGGAATCTTATTTGTATAACGCTTTCTCACATGACACAAGTCCCACCCAAATCGCTTCACATGAAAAGGAGGGGGGTTCATTCACTACATACATTTGTAGCCACAGTTTCCCCTGGGGCAGACTGACAGAAGCGAGGCTGCTCACATCTGCGCCAACGGTCCCTCCGACCACCACCAACCACTCACACACAGGCGTTGGGTGAAGTGTCTTGCCCAAGGACACAAGCTGTAAATACGTCCCAGTGTCCACCTGATCAGAGCATCTACCACAACACAATCAATAAAATAATTTGTTTTGTTTGCACAAACTGCAATCAGCAACAAACAAACAAACAAAACAGAGCTCCGATCTCCAATGAAACTAAGGGTTATTAAAACAGACTGTGGTCACTCCTCGTCCCCCAGTGCAAAACCGTGGGCCCCACTGTTTTTTTTTCATTTTTTCATTTTTGCCTGAATTACAAAGAAATGAATAAATAAAGAATTTAACAATGTGTAAAAATGATCAAAGCAACAACATTATGGTTTAAAGACAAAGCATCAGATTATTATAAAGCCACTGCCTTCTTAGTTTGAACGAGTCCTTCAGAGATATCAGTTCTTTTAGAAACACAATAAAAGCAGGTTTAGTGTCACCAGATTCACATTTGTGAACAAAGAGTTTTGCCATAATGATGAGATTATTAACTGTAAATAGTTTTTTTCTTGTTTTCCAAAATAGCTCCAAATGTTACATCAGTAAAAGTCAATAATTGCATCAAATAGTTTTAATGTTTGGTGAATCTTTGTACTAAACCTGCTCTTCTGAGAGATAAGGGGAAGTTTGCTTTAGGCTGTTCTGAGAAACTTGTTGTTACATTTCTTGTCCACAAGGGGGCAGAGCTGGACCAGTGAAGACATGAGGGACAAGGAAACATCAATGAGGGGCGACAGTTCAACCACTTAGAGAACAGATACGTGTCACATGATCCTCTCAGTCTGTAGCCCCTCCCTCTCTGATCACACTTGACTCTTGCTGCATCCGAAACCATCAAATTGTAGCCTCTAAGTACTAACACTAGCAACTAATCCTTAACCTTTCATGGGGTCAACTGTTAGATCTCTATGCAGTTAGTGAACTTCTGCTTCAGCAGCATTTGCCTAATTCGACCGTCCTTACCCAGGGAAAGGGGAAGTGACATCACCAACAGCTGTGTTTCTTCTTCTTTAAAGTTCAGTGCAGGCCAAACAAAAGCGCATACCGCCCCTACTGTATATTGTCCAACAACAACATAGTGTCCAAATAAAGACATTTAAGGAGAAAAAAAGAGAAACATCCAAATGATCCTTCACATTTCCCTTTTATCTCTACAGCTGTTTCATGAAGCTACAGTATGCAAATTAGCCATGTGGCTTAAGTTTCTACTAAAAGAAAGCAAAAGGACAAACTGCTTCATTTAGGCCATTTACTGAGGAGGCTCTTTAAAACACTGACATGTGACTGTGCTGTGGTGACTCTAACACAGGGGTGTCCAAACTTTTTTTACTGAGGGCCACATACAGAAAAATATACAAACAATTGGGCCGCACTCAGTAGAGGTCAGATATATAACTTCATCACTGTGGTATTACAGTTAGCAAAATCAATAAAATGTTAACTGTGCTTTTTTAATTGAATATGCTTTAAAGTGCATATGACAGGTTATCAAGTTTCTATAATTCTTCTTTATTTGGAGGGATAATACCTGTGTTAAGGAAAATATCACAGTTTTACAGCCATAAAATATCAGCTTGTGGAGAAAATATGATTAAAAAGTCAAAACTGTAGTTAATCTAACAGGGAAATGTCCTTAGCAACTCCTTAGCAACAGTAGAACGCTCTTCAGTGCTGACGTAGAGGAAGGTAGGTGCAATAAAAATACAGCAGATGGCGCTCTTTTTTGTAGGTATTTGACAGTCTTTTTCTTATATTCTTGATCAGATTTTATGATTAGCTATATTTATATTAAACTGCATTGGTAATTTACTTCAATAAATAAGTTATTGTGTGTGTGGAGTCAGCCATTTGTTAAATGCACTTCTGGTGCAGTTTTCTTCAGCTAAGGTGTAGCTCGTTTTATTTTATAATGTTTATACAATTCTTTGCAGTCATTAAAAGTTTGCTTATTTAGAAATGCAGCTTATTTAGTTTCTTTTTAATATATTTATAAGAAGTTGGTTCCAAGCAGGAAATAAGCTCCTCCTTCACTTTGCGCCGCCTGCATCAAAACAAAAACAGCCACCATGCTGACAGGACACACGTGCATCGGAGGAACAGCAGAATAACAGGAGTTTATTTGTGCACACAAGGACTTAATTTTACCCGCGGGACGATTATGCTTTTCCATATCTATACCAGGATGGATATTTTAACTGCGTGTGGCGCAGTGGCTGGCCTACCCAATGGCTAAGGAGCCGATGTTTTCCATAACTTGGACATTATTTATGGGATACTTTGAGGACTGAAGGCTTTCACACAATGGAAGAGCGATGTCTGCGTTTGGTGAGTACTGTAACTTTTTGTTTTTCTGCATGTTTAGTGAATCAACAGTTGGCTATGAGATACTGCTGCTTTGTGGTGGTTAACTTCTTAGCTTCTTAGGGCTGGCGTTCACTGTGCAATTTACTTTTGTCTAAGATGTTTAGATGTCACTTGACACAAGTGGGGTTTGTAAAATCGTGAGCTGCTCTGTCTCCAGTGTGCGATGGTTCAAAGAGAGAATTGTGGCTACGACCGATGGTTGTCAATATCAGGCTACAGACATGTGGCCGCATGCTAACGATGCTAGCGCAGTTTTTATTTCCAGAGTAAAATCCTGCTGTTTATGGCAGGGTCACGGTACAGATCCACGTGTGATTTCATTCTGCAGACTTGATCTGATGGATCGGTTTGTGTTTGTGAGCCTTTATTGTTTTGTAAGCTGTGAAGATGTCGTCTCCTGGTGTTAGCTTTGGCTACTGTGTGCTACAGTGTAGAGGCCAAGTTTATCATCAGCCACTGTCATTTTACATCTATACCCTGAGCAAATTGCTCTCCCGTTAATGCAAAGCACAACATAAAAGTGGTGTAACGTAAACAAACTAATCCTGAATGAATCTGCTTGAAGCGGCGGGCTAGTTAGCTTTAGCCTGCTAGCTTCTTTGCGTTATCGGCGCTGATCTCCATTCATTGAATCAAGACCTTTTTAAATATCAGAGCTCAACATTTGTTCTTATCGTTGGTCCTTAGCCTGTCACATTTTGTCCCAGGTTTATGGTGATATAGTTGTGGTTCGCTAAATGTTTGTGTGAGAGAGACAGTTTGTAGTTTATTTGGACAAATTATCCCATTGACTTCTATGGCTTTCAGCAACCGTTAACAATTTTCAGTTTTGTTCTATGTCACTTCCGGGGCTCCATGGCTAATGCGGAAGTGTTTTTCTTTTCCAAAATAAAAGGTCTTTTTTTGACAGATTTAGGGAAAATTTTAACATGAATCTTGAATGTAATTGTGTTAACTACGTATTTGTGAAAATGTAGTCTAATGTGTCATATGCACTTTAAGCAAAAAAAAACAGCCTTCATCACAGCTTTCTATTAATGGATTTTCATTTATTTTTTACAAAAGAAAAAAGGTAAAAGCGAAATAACACAATTACTCACCAGCACAGACTGAGATGTATAGCTCAAAGTAACTTAACATGAATCGCTTCAATATTGTTAACAGGACACATTTTTTAAAACAGCAAAATACTGTGTGAGAAAAATATTTAACTGACCAGGTAAACAGGGCCATGTTTAAAAAAGGTCATTTACCATTTTAAACAATCCTAAATCTGTGTCTGACAGTGGCTTAGTGGATAGTGGTTCTGACACAAAGGGACAGGCCCCAAAGTGATAATAATTGATAATATAATTAAAAATAAATAAATAAATACAAAAAAATTTAAATGTATATTTTTTTCATTTTGCAGTGGGCCACTTTGGACACTCCTGCTCTAACATGTATTTTGTCACTTTTATAAAGTTTGGCTTGTGCAGAATCTTTTTTTTTCCATTATTATTATTAAATGTGCACCTGTCAATCAACAGTGGTTGCGCATGAAGAATCACTGGAGGGTGGGGGCGAGGGGGGTGGGGAGATTGGCGCAGTGGCTTGTGGGATGGCACATAGCTCCTAATCGCCAGTGAGTTAGCATCAGAGGTCCCTATGCTAAAGTGGCTATGATAGTTAGCATACAGGCCACTTTCCCTAACTCCTTCCTAACTGACAGCCCAATTCGGACGCTTCTTATCATGGCGGACGCCGACGCACATCCGGTTTGGCGTAAGACCTCTTACCAATTTACTGGTTTCGGATGGAGCATTTGTGTTTTAGGCTTTTAAATGAGCTAATAAGGTCACCAGTGTTGGGAAAGTTCATTTTCTACATGAACTAGTTCAAAGTTCAGTTCACAAATCTCAAAATGAACTAGTTTGTTCATAGTTCATGTTTATAGTTAATAGTTCGTTCATAGTTCCAAAAATGAACTAGTTCATAGTTCTTTTGTTTGTGCTGCTGCGATTCTTCAGGCAAAACGTGTCAGGGGTGAAAAAGGTGAGAAGGATTATTTCTCCTCTCGCGGATATTTTTTTAAATTCCATATTTAAAGCATCAATCTGATGCATTTTTGCCAACCTTGGGAGAGCTGGAGAAACTTGACTTCAGCCATGAGTCAAAAATATTATGGCCTCCTTACTTAGTATTATGCAAACCTGTCACTGTTTGCAGAGTGGATTTTGGATATCTTGTTTAGTTTATGAATAGTAATGGTGAATAAATCTGCAAGAGATACAAAATAATAATAATTAATAATAATAATAATAATAATAATCAAATATCTATAAAATATAGTGAAACTCTAATCAGAATCTATGCACTTCTAAAGCGCTTTTCATACTAATGTAACACAAAGTGCTTTACAGTGCTTAAAAATCATTAAAATCGTCCCACGATGTGAGATCTGTTTGTGGGTTTAGTTCTGCAGTATTACATTTGCTAATCATAATTTATTTTAATTTTTTTAAGTTACTTAATTGGTAAATTCAGTGGAAAATGAAGCTAAAAATATTCATTGCATTTGTGTTCATTTGGTAAATGAATCATATGAATAAGATTGTTTTAACCTCTTAACCCCCACCTTAACCGAGTACGTTTTCTCCAGTTCTGCATTACCCAAATCTAAATGTTACACTTGACTGGAGCAGCGGCCCCAGACATTTGTCCCGGGGGGGCTTAGGGGGTGTTGAGGTCTTTCTTGGGGGGGGCTCACAAAACATGACATTTTTGGGGCGATTAGACAACATAACACACATTATAAACGCGCGTGCACCCGCACATGTGTAATTTTCTGTTACAACTGCGTCTGAGTGAAGGAACAGCAGTGTTTGGGCTGCAAAGGCCTCGTGAGCGGTGAAGGTGCTGTGTGGAGGAGGAGGACGCTCTGGACCTGCCTTTAACTCCAGCGAGGAGCCTCCGTGAGACGGTTTTATGTCGACCCCGGGAGGACGTGAGGCCAGAGGAGCAGGTCCTCATGAATGTGTGGCTCTGCTCTCACGTCGTAATCTCCCCTCACACTCTGCATCCTAGAGCCGCTTCTACCTGAACGCTGTTACACAGTTAATGTTAAAGTTGAGCTGATTATCAGCCGGATGTCCACGCTGTGAGAGAAGGCAACGCGCTCATGACTTAAGTCAACTTTCCGCTGTTGTGAGTAATTTCCTCGTCCAGACTTTGTCTCTCTGCTGGAGGACTCGCTCTGTTCTTGTGCTTTAGGTTCAGCCGCGCTCACGTCGCTGTATCAAAAGTGCACAATAATAACCTCTGATTTGTGTTCAGAGCCAGAGGAGCAGAGTCTGACTTTATAACATCAGTCTAACTTCAGCTCATTGATCAAATGTAGTGAACGACTGTAATAATGACCCTGGAGTCAGACTCAGCCCGACTCCTGCTGTGGCCGAGCGTGCGCTCTGACGCACGGCCGCATTAACATCACACTGGGCCTCGACAAAGCCCCGCCCTTTAGTTAGAATCAAACCTGTCCTACTCACTCCTTTCATGTTAAACGTCCCAGGGATGTTTCTAGAGAAACTAGAGCTCCTTTGATTTAGGGGCCAAAATCTCAGGCGGTGCTCAAGCCCCCCCCTGGCGCCCGCCCCTGCTGGAGAGAGGAATAGGCCAGTGTAACGTCTCATTTGAAAGCTAAGACCAACAAAACTGATCTAAGCTAATTATTTCCCTTGCCTTGCCGTGTTGTCGTCACTTTTTTACTTATTATTCATTTGCATTTTTGCCACTTTTTCCATCACTTTTTTGTCACATTTTTGTCAAGTTTTTTTTAATGTTTTTTTATTGCACTTTTATGTCATTTTCGTCTCATTTCTTTGACGCTTTTGTTCAAGAAGCTTTTAGTTTGAAGTCCTGACAAACTGGAGGAAATGTGCTCAGTTCAGGTGAGGGTTAAGAGGTTAAGAGCTCATTTGTAGTTTAAAAACTCCGCATTGTGGCTTTATGCAAATGAGCAGAAAGGAGTTTAAGGGAAACTAGCTCCGTAACCTCACACTGTGGCTGCTTACGGGCACCGTGTGGACCCCGCTGGTTACCGGTGTGCCAGGGCCTGTACCAGAGCCATAAACAGCAGAGTTCACCGCCACAGAACTGGACTACAGTCGGTAGCGGAGCGGAGCTACACCGTGGACTGGCCAGGCTGCTGATAAACTCTGACGGCGCTTCCAGGGTTTATAATTACATTGACTGATCCGCACTCTTACATCACAGATCACTTCTCAGACAAAGTGCGCTGCATTTTCCCAGGGCTGCCAACTCTCACACTTTCACCGTGTGACACACGCATTAGAGTGGCTTCACACGCTCTCACGCCACACTCCTCATATCACACGCTCTCACGCCACACTCCTCATATCACACGCTCTCACGCCACACTCCTCATATCACACGCTCTACAACGCCACACTCCTCATATCACACGCTTACAACACCACACTCCTCATATCACACGCTCTCACGCCACACTCCCCATATCACACGCTCTCACGCCACACTCCCATATCACACGCTCTCACGCCACACTCCTCATATCACACGCTCTCACGCCACACTCCTCATATCACACGCTCTCACGCCACACTCCTCATATCACACGCTCACGCCACACTCCTCATATCACACGCCTCACGCCACACTCCTCATATCACACGCTCTCAACGCCACACTCCCTCATATCACACGCTCATCACGCCACACTCCTCATATCACACCTCTCACGCCACACTCCTCATATCACACGCTCTCACGCCACACTCCTCATATCACACGCTCCTCACGCCACACTCCTCATATCACACGCTCCACGCCACCTCCTCATATCACACGCTCTCACGCCACACTCCTCATATCACACGCTCCACGCCACACTCCTCATATCACACGCCACCTTCATCACGCCACACTCCTCATATCACACGCTCTCACGCCACACTCCTCATATCACACGCTCTCACGCCACACTCCTCATATCACACGCTCACACGCCACACTCCTCATATCACACGCTCCACGCCACACTCCTCATATCACAGCTACGCTCTCACCGCACAACTCCTCATATCACACGCTCTAACGCCACACTCCTCATATCACACGCTCAGCACCTCCTCATATCACGCTCACCACTCCTCATATCAGCACGCTCTCACGCCACACTCCTCATATCACACGCTCTCACGCCACACTCCTCATATCACACGCTCTCACGCCACACTCCTCATATCACAAGCTCTAACGCCACACTCCTCATATCACACGCTCTCACGCCACACTCCTCATATCACACGCTCTCACTCCACACTCCTCATATTACACGCTCTCAAGCCACACTCCTCATATCACACACTCACACGCCACACTCCTCATATCAACACTCTCTCACGCCACACTCCTGCGATATACACGCTCTCGACGCCACACTCCTCATATCACACGCTCTCGACGTCACACTCCTCATATCACACGCTCTCACGTCACACTCCTCATATCACACACTCAAAGTGCTGTACACGTCCACACCTCCTCATATGCACACGCTCTCACGCCACACTCCTCATATCACACGCTCTCGACGCCACACTCCTCATATCACACGCTCTCAGCGCCACACTCCTCATATCACACGCTCTCACGCCACACTCCTCATATCACACGCTCTCACGTCACACTGCCTCATATCACACGCTGTCAACTCCACACTCCTCATATCACACGCTCTCACGCCACACTCCTCATATCACCACGCTCACACCGCCACACTCCTCATATCACACGCTCTAACGCCACACTCTCCTCATATACACGCTCTCACGCTTCCAGCTCCTCCATATCACACCTCTCATGCATACTCCTCATTCACACGCTTCTCACTCCACACTCCTCATATCACACCACGCTCCTCAAGCCACACCCTCATTCACACACTCACACGTCACACTCCTCATATCACACGCTCCTTCACGCCTCACTCCTCATATCACACGCTCTCACTCCACACTCCTCATATCACACGCTCTACGCCACACCCTCATATCACACGCTCTCACGCCACACTCCTCATATCACACGCTCTCACGCCCACACTCCTCATATCACAGCCACTCTCAACGCCACACTCCTCATATCACACGCTCTCACGCCACACTCCTCATATCACACACTCTCACGCCACACTCCTCATATCACACGCTCTTCTCGCCACACTCCTCATATCACACGCCACACTCCTCATATCACACGCTCTCACGCCACACTCCTCATATCACACACTCACACGTCACACTCCTCATATCACACGCTCTCACGCCACACTCCTCATATCAACGCTCTCACGCCACTCATATCACACGCTCTCACGACTCTATCACACGCTCTCACCCACACTCCTCATATCACACGCTCTCACGCCACACTCCTCATATCACACGCTCTCACGCCACACTCCCGCTCCTCATATCACACGCTCTCACTCCACACTCCTCATATCACACGCTCTCACGCCACACTCCTCATATCACACGCTCTCACGCCACACTCCTCATATCACACGCTCTCACGCCACACTCCTCATATCACAGCTCTCAGTCACTCTATATCACACGCTCTCGACGCCACACTCCTCATATCACACGCTCTCACGCTCACACTCCTCATATCACACGCTCTCACGCCACACTCCTCATATCACACGCTCTCACTCCACACTCCTCATATCACACGCTCTCACTCCACACTCCTCATATCACACGCTCTCACGCCACACTCCTCATATCACACGCTCTCACTCCACACTCCTCATATCACACGCTCTCTACGCCACACTCCTCATATCACAAGCTCTCACTCCACACTCCTCATATCACACGCTCTCACGCCACACTCCTCATATCACAGCTCTAACGCCACCTCCTCATATCACACGCTCTCAAGCCACACTCCTCATATCACACACTCACGACACTCCTCATATCAACACCTCCACGCCACACTCCTCATATCACACGCTCTCACGCCACACCTCCTCATATCACACGCTCTCACGCCACACTCCTCATATCACACGCTCTCACGCCACACTCCTCATATCACAACGCTCTCACGCCACTCCTCATATCACACGCTCAACGCACACTCCTCATATCACACGCTCTCAGCCACACTCCTCATATCACACCTCTCACGCCACACTCCTCATATCACACGCTCACACGCCACACTCCTCATATCACACGCTCTCACGCCACACTCCTCATATCACACGCTCTCACGCCACACACTCCTCATATCACTACGCTCAACGCCAGCACTCCTCAATATCACACGCTCTCACGCCAACTCCTCATATCAGCACCTCTCACGCCACACTCCATCATAGTCACACGCTCTCACGCCACATCCTATATCACACGCTCTCACGCGCACACTCCTTATATCACACGCTCTCACGCCCCACTCCTCATATCCACCGCTCTCACGCCACACTCCTCATATCACACGCTCACACGCCACACTCTCATATCACACGCTCTCACGCCCACACTCCTCATATCACAACGCTCTCACGGCCACACTCCACATATTACACGCTCTCACTCCACACGTCCATATCACACGCCTCTCATCCACATCTTCATATCACACGCTCTCACTCCACACTTCCTCATATCACACGTCACACGCACACTCCTCATATCACGACGGCTCTCACGCCACACTCCTCATGATCACACGCTCTCACGCCCACACTCCTCATATCACACGCATCTCATGCCACGACTCCTCATATTCACCACGCTCTCCGCCACACTCCTATATCACCACGCTCTCACGCCACACTCCTCATATCACAGCTTCACGCCACCAGCTCTCATACACACGCTCTCACGCACACTCCTCCATTATCACACGCTCTCACGCCACACTCCTCAATCACACGCTCCACGCCACACTCCTCATATCACAAGCTCTTAACGCCACACTCCTCATATCACACGCTCTAACGCCACACTTCCTCATATCACACGCTCTCAGCGGCCACACTTCATATCACAAGTCTAACGCACATCCTCATATCACACGCTCTCACGCCACCTCCTCTACAACCACGCTCTCACGCACACTCCTATATCCAAGCTCTAACGCCACATCCTCATATCAAAGCCTCACGCCACTCCTTATATCACAAGCTCTAACGCCACGATCCTCATATCACTACCTCTCACGCCACACTCCTCATATCACAAGCTCTCACCGCCACACTCCTACATATCACACGCTCTCCACGCCACACTCCTCATAGTCACAAGCTCTACGCCACACTCTCATAATTCACACGCTTCTCACGCACACTCATTATATCACACGCTCTAACGCCACCAGCTCCCTCATTTATCACACGCTCTCACGCCACACTCTCATATTCACCACGCTTTCTCACGCCACATCTATATCACACGCTCTCACGCCACACTCCTCATATCACACGCTCTCACTGCCACACTCCTCAATCACACGGCTCTCACCGCACTCCTCATATCACACGGCTCTCACGCCACACTCCTCATACACACGCTTCTCACGCCACACTCTCATATCACCGCTCTCACGCCACACTCTCATATCACAAGCTCTATTTTGCCACACTCCTCATATCACCGCTTCACGCCACACTCCTTCAATCACACGCTTCTAAGCACACTCTCATATCAACCGCTCTCACCGCCACATCTCATATCACACGCTCACACGCCACATCCTCATTATCACTTCAGCGCCACACTCCTCATATACACCTCACGCTCCACCCTCATATCACACGCTCGATATACTCCTCATATCACACGCTCTCACGCCACACTCCTCATATCACACGCTCTCACGCCCACATTCCTCATATCACACGCTCTCACGCCACATCCTATATCACACGCTCTCACGCGCACACTCCTTATATCACACGCTCTCACGCCCCACTCCTCATATCCACCGCTCTCACGTCACCTCCTCATATCACACGCTAATTATCACTCTCTCTCATCACAACGCCTAAGCACACTCCTCATATCACACGCTCTCACGCACACTTCCTCATATCACACGCTCTCAGCCACATCCTTCATTCAACGCCACATCCTCATATCAACCACGCTCTCACGCCACACTCCTCATTCACACGCCACACTCTCTATCACGCCACCACTCCTCATATCACACGCTCTCACGCACACTCCTCATTATCACACGCTATCACGCCACCACTCCTATATCACACGACTCTCACGCCCAACACTCCTCATATCACACGCTCTCCGCCACATCCTTATCACGATCCTACCATATCTATATCACACGCTCTCCGCCACACTCCTCATATCACAAGCTCTAACGCCACACTCCTCATATCACCGCCTTCATCGCACGACCCGCATGACTAGCGTACGCTCTCACGCCACACTTCTCGTATATCACAAGCTCTAACGCCACACTCCTTCATATCACAAGCTCTCACGCCACACTCTCATATGCACAACTCTAACGCCACACTCTCATATTCACCGCTCTCACGCCACACTCCTCATATCCACAGCTCTCACGCCACCTCTCATGTTATCACACGCTCTCACGCCCATCCTCATATCACAAGCTCTAATGTACAGCTGTTATCAGCACGCTCTCACGCCACACTCGCTCATATCACACGCTCTCACCCAAACTGAATCACCGCTGCTTAACGCAACATCGTGTTATCAACGCTCTCACGCCACACTCCTCAAATCAAAGCTCTAACGCCACACTCCTCATCACACGCGCTAACGCCCCTCCTGCATTCACCAGCGCTCTCACGCACACTCCTTATCCACACGCCTCTTCACGCCACACTCCATCATATCACACGCCCAATCCTTCATTATCAGCAAGCTCTAACGCCACACTCCTCATATCCACCGCTCTCACGCCATGACTCCTTCATTCACACGCTCAACGCCACACTCCTCATATCACACGCTTCTCACGCCACATCCTCTATCCACGCTCACACGCCACACTCCTCATATTTCACACGCTCTCACGCCACACTCCTCTATCACAGCTCTAAGCGGCCACACTCCTCATATCACACGCTCTAACGCCACACTCTTATCACACGCTCTCACGTCACACTCCTCATATCACACGCTCACACGCCACATCGCTTACACACGCTCACACGCCACACTCCTCAGATCCCACGCTCTAACGCCACACTTCTCATATCACACGCTCTCACGCCACATCGATTCACACGCTCTCACGACACCTCTATCACACGCCCACACTCCTCATATCACACGCTCTCACGCCACATCCTCATACACACGCTCTAACGCCACACTCCTCAATATCACACGCTCTCACGTCACATCCTTCATATCACCACGTCTCACGCCACATCTCATATCACACGCTCTACGCCACACTCCTCATATACACGTCTAACGCCATCACTCCTTCATATCACACGCTCTCCGCCGCACTCCTCATATCACACGCTCTCCGCCACACTCTCATATCACACGTTCTCACGCCACACTCCTCATATCACACGCTCTCACGCCACACTCTCATATCACAACGCTCAGCCACCCCTCCTCATATCACACGCTCTCACGCCACACTCCTTCATATCACAACATGCTGCCACGACGCACACTCCCATATCACCGCTGTCACGCCCACATTCCTCATATCACACGCTCTCACGCCACATCCTATATCACACGCTCTCACGCGCACACTCCTTATATCACACGCTCTCACGCCCCACTCCTCATATCCACCGCTTAACGCCACACTCCTCATTCACACGCTCTCATCGCCACACTCCTCATATACACGCTCTACGCCACACTCCTCATATGCACACGCCACACTCCTCATATCACACGCTCTCACGCGCACACTCCTTATATCACACGCTCTCACGCCCCACTCCTCATATCCACCGCTCTCACGCCACACTCCTCATATCACAGGCTCTCACGCCACACTTCCCATCACACGTCTCACGCCACACCCTCATATCACCGCTCTCACGCCACACTCACTATATTCCACGCTCTCACGCCACACTTCTCATATCACACGGCTCTCACGCCCACATTCCTCATATCACACGCTCTCACGCCACATCCTATATCACACGCTCTCACGCGCACACTCCTTATATCACACTTCTATCACACGCTCTCATGCAACTCCCATATCAACCGCTCTCACGCCACACTCCTCATATCACACGCTCTCACGCCACTCTCATATACACGCTCTCACCACTCATCTATCACACGCTCTCACGCCACACTCCTCATATGCAACGCTCTCACGCCACACTCCTCATCACAGTCTCACGCACCTCCTCATTATCACACGCACACTCCTCATATCACACACGCTCACGCCACACTCCTCATATCACACGCTCCACAAAAATTCCGACTTTACACACCGAAGCGGCTGCTTCTTTTTGTCTGTGTGTGTGGTTGGTTGGTGTGTGTGTGTGTTTGTTGTCTGTGTCTGTTCTGTGTCGTGTGTTGTGTGTGTGTGGGGTGTGTGTGTGTGTGTGTTTGTCTGTATTGTGGTGAGAGAGAGCTCCTCTTGCGTTTAGACCTGGCACGAGAAGCTAACTTCCTGGTTTGAGACCGGATGACGCTGCTCGTTTCCGCTACCTTTATTTGCGGGTCAATCGCAGCTGCGAAGTGGTCTCCAAAACACGAAAAATTGAAAGATCGCTGTACTTTTCAAGAGCAAAAGGTGGGAACACACCATTGTGGTCCTGCGGGGGAGATTCAACAAGTGCAAAGTTTCCACTGCTTTCCAAGGATCCTGAGCTGCACTCAATGGCTGATAAAAATAAGAAGGGACGGCTTCACACTCCTTCCTGGTTAAATAAAGGTCATAATAATTCACTTGATGTTTTTGAATACTATCATACTGTTTCAAAAGTGGATTTTCTGTTATCGAAATAAAACGCTTTACTTTAAAGCATTGTCTATAGTCTTGTTCTGTGTGCTTCTTATTGACTGAATACATTTGTCTACTCTCTCAAAAATTGATATGTCCATATCTATATTCTGCGAAGCAAAAACACACGATTAGAATTCAAATTACTAAACTACAATTTGAATAGGCCTACTATGATCTAATTATTTAGGCAATGCAATAATCAAATGGTTAGACATACAAGCGCTGCAGTTGGTTAAGATACTGGTATTACAGTTTTCATAATTTCCTTGTTACAATCAATCACATTTTTCCACAAAAAACAAAACATGGTTTGACACAAATTACAGACATTTAATATAACAACAAACTAATCAGTTGAACTATATAGGTGTAAGCAGACGTTTCATTAAAAAGAAAATCAATTTTGACGTTTGAAGAGTGTAGATCGATTGTTTAGCCTTTTTTAATAGTTAATCACCCAAAATTCGCACCGTCCTGTTTAACGCTTGGCAGTGTGACACTACTTGGGTACAGCTGTGGATAGTCAGTATCATAGGCTCGTTTTGAAGGTAAATGCGCTTGGTGTGTTGGATATGTGCAAACATTTAGAGGAAAAATCCATCAATAGTCCACCTCGATAAAACGGCTTAAGAGTGTCCCTACATTTGCTAATAACCTGCTGTGTAAGCCTTGTGTCTCATTGTTACTTATTGATTCTTTATTCATTATTTACTTAGTGAGGACAATTAGTAATATAACTGCTCAACCTCCATAAAATACAGAAATTGTGTTTACAGTACAATTAATGCGATACTGCACAGTACATGGCACTTTCACTTTATTCTATGGTGGCCAAATGCAAACTTCCTATCTGAAAAATCTATTATTTCAGGAAACAAAGAAAACGTTAATATCTATTATAGTATGGTCTGTTGAAAAGATTCAGCATTTTCTACGTATTTAGACGCCTATTTCTGCAATATGTGCAATAATAAAAGGTATTTTGCCTCCCAAGTGCAATAAGTGTTTTTCCCCCTACGTTTTGCAGCTTTGCACATAGGGAGGTATTTTGATTTGGCCATCTATATACTTTATAATTCACTTCATGTACATCACTCAACACAAAGCAAACTACAGCAAATTGAGTCTTTACATTCGAACCATCTTGTAAGGTTGCTTCAAAGCAGTGAACATTAGTCAAAAGCCAGATGTTTTCTCCACTACACTCAGATTAGCGAGCAAAACAGTCAATACACACACGAGAGTAACAAAACCGGTGTTTTTACTAAGCGACAAAAAGCACAGGAGATAAATCCCTGCATTTCATCATTTGGTTGACTGGTTGAAACCCGACCTGAACACGACTCTTATCAACAGGAAACGTAGCGCGTAACCAGGAGTTTCTTCCCCCGGAAAGATCATATGGTTG